>JAOYSI010072418.1:0-21551 GCA_025775065.1 Hiodon alosoides
CCCCCGCCCCCCCCCCCCCCCCCCCCCCCCCCCCCCCCCCCCCCCCCCCCCCCCCCGCGCGGGGGGCCGGGGCGCCCCCCCCCCCCCCCCACCACTGAAAACAGCCCGTGCGACTGTGCTGCAGTAGGAGTTTGGGACTGAGGAGGAACACAAACCATGATGGACTTGTACATCTCCCTTGGACCATTTGCATGCAAACTATATACTGTTACTAGAACTCACTTCATAAAAAGTTCACTGTTGTTGAACTCTATGCAGTTCCCGCATGACAATGATTTGCAACGTTAGCACTCCATTTGATTATTGTGATTACAATGTAACCCATCTTACTTCCTCTATGATGTATTTGTTGGCAAACATAGACACTCACACGTACACACTTCCCCGGGTAATTAAAGCGAGGTCTGTGGTGCCATGTCACTCACACGTACACACACCCCGGGTAATTAAAGCGAGGTCTGTGGTGCCACGTCACTCACACGTACACACCTCCCGAGGTAATTAAAGCAAGGTCTGTGGTGCCATGTCACTCACACGTACACACTTCCCCAGGTAATTAAAGCAAGGTCTGTGGTACCATGCCCCTCACACGTACACACACCTCCCAGGGTAATTAAAGCGAGGTCTGTGGTGCCACGTCACTCACACGTACACACACACCCCGGGTAATTAAAGCGAGGTCTGTGGTGCCATGTCACTCACACATACACACCTCCCCGGGTAATTAAAGCGAGGTCTGTGGTACCATGTCACTCACACGTACACACCTCCCTGGGTAATTAAAGCGAGGTCTGTGGTGCCATGTCACTCACACATACACACCCCGGGTAATAAAAGCGAGGTCTGTGGTGCCATGTCACTCACACCTACACACCTCCCCGGGTAATTAAAGCGAGATCTGTGGCGCCATGTCACTCACACATACACACCCCGGGTAATTAAAGCGAGGTCTGTGGTTTTATTTCACTCACACCTACACACCTCCCCGGGTAATTAAAGCGAGGTCTGTGTTGCCATGTCACTCACACGTACACACACACACCCCGGGTAATTAAGATGGGAACTGCATCACAACTTCACTCACACACGCGCACATACCCAAAACCAACTGGCAAACTGTGCTGGCGATAAAGATTCCAATTTCCTCTGTTGCTGACATCATAAAGCGCTCTCCGCCACCACACGCAGATTGGCATCAGCTGCTCCACACACTGCGTCAGTTATGAGGAAAATGTTAAGAATTAACCTTTAGGCAGCCCGAACACCAGGAAGCGTTTTTTTTTTTTTTTTTACACCTTATCTTGGACTTCATTTCCTATTCAAGGCATCCAGACACAGTGATGAATTATTGCAAAGCCAAAATAGTGCCAAGTGCCCCCTCTCTGACCCCTCTGTCTGCAACTAGTCAGAACTGCGACTGGTGGGAAGCCAAACCTCCAAGGTCCAAGCACAGAACACAGAGCCTGTTTTGAGAAGGCACAAAATCCCTTAAAAGGCATGGCAAACTGAGGTCTCATTTCTAGGTACTCGGTGCGGTTTGTTTAAACATTTTATGCCGTCGGTACTGCTCGGTGATGAGTCTCTCATTTGAAAGGTGTGGGGTCATGTAAGGTGTCTGTTGTCTATCCCTTTCGAACACTTGTGGGCGCAATGGACACCAAACCCTGTGTGGACCATGGTGGGGGAACACCCGCGTGTCGTCACCGAAGAAAAGACCCCTGAGGCGAGGGGTTGATGAGGTGACTGCTGGGTACCGGGGGCCGGTCAGTGCAGGGCCAGATAGTGACCACAAAACGAATCCTCCCATTGTTCTCCTTACTTAACAAAGACACTGACAGGTGAAGGAGGCACAGCGGTCAGTGCCCAGACCTCCCTGAGATATGTCACTGCAGACAAAAAAAAACCCATCCGTCATATTTAGGACACAGACGGGGGTAACTAGTAAAATGTTGACAAAATGGACAAACTTTATTTCTCCGCTGGTAGGAATTACTAAGGGTCTGCATAAAAAAATATCCTGGCCAACACACCTCCTTAAAGCCATCTTAGTTGTGTTCTTCTGACTCCCCAGATGACGCGAAGATGAAGTGTAGCAACTGACGGCGAGTGAAGGAGTGAGAGCCAGAGAAAATCAGTTTACATTTGTGATTGAATGGCTAAAACCATTAGTCCCCACTGTAATTCAATGAACACATTAATCACGCCACCCTTTCATCAATCTAATTGCATCGAAACAATGTGCATTGATAGTGTGTCTAGATTAAAGGCTCGCAATTCTTTAGCGGATTGAGCTAAATTTAAAAGAAGCAATTAAAACCTAGAAGGATAGTCATGGACGTGGACCTAAATATGAAGCATGGTAGTTTTTTAGCAACCACCAGCTAATAATCAACCCCACATAATCCACATTACTCAGATGAATTAGACTGTGTTCGGCATTTAGATGGATATTAATCATCACAAAGTTGTTACGTTTAGGGCTCACAGCAGCCAAAAATTATAAAAATTCAGCAAATTACTCTGCATGACTGATTCCCTGCTGATTCCCAGGCATTCCCAGAAATATAGTTTATCAATATCTTTAAACCTGCACCAAATCTTCAGTTAAGATGTTTTTTTTCCGTGTCTGTATGTTCTACCTGGGTCAAAAGGTAGTGAGTTTAAACTAATGCATAATGCATTAGACAAATCGGACATGTTCAGACAATAGAAATGTATCATAATAGTTATTTTTCTCATTTCAACATGGATTCGGTCTGACCAGCAACCTGTGGACAGTGTCTTATCTGCCTACTGAACATTTATATAAAATACATAACCTCAGTTTCTTCAGTAAGTACCCAGCAGTAAAATTAATAATGTTTAACTTTTTTGTAAGTCACTCTGGATGGGAAATAAATAAATTAATAATAATAATAATAATAATAATAATAATAATAATAATAATAATAATAATAATTGTAATAACATAGTTTTATGAACAACCTGCCTTATATTTCTCTTGAGTTAAGTTTGTAGGAAGCAAATTAAATTAAAATAAATTAAATTAAATTAAATTAAAGATATTTAAGCTGCTCAGCACTGAGTTTGTTTTATTATTTTTGCAAATGAAAACACTAACAGTTCCCCTACCAGCGAGTTTATGGCAAGAGTTTATGGCAAGAGGAAGAATCAGAAAAAAAGGAGCTATTCGATTTGGGTTATTGGGTACGTAGTTTTAGCTTTACTGGACTCCATGGTGAAGCCTTGGGTGTGAATTTCAGTGATTTGTGTTACCTTTTCAACATGTTTTGTCATTGCACCTTAGTTAAGAAACCTGTGGTCATCACCCAAGGCTTGCACTTTCGGAAAGATCAGACACCCACATTTGGAAGGTTTGTCTTTTGTTAAACCTGTGACATGTGACATGGGTTCCCGCAGTCACAGGGACCACTCAAAGCATCAGGGGTTCCTCGAACTGAAACAGGCAATTGTCGAACCCTGCGCCTTCCGAAAGCCACAAACAGAGTGCGAGCAGCTTGCGATTTGCATGAAAATTGTCTTCAGAATCTCTCCGGTCTGCAGTCTTCATAATTTCGCAAGGAAAGCGGTTTCTGGGAAATGCAGTTGACTTTAATTGATGGCTTTAATTGATCCCCAAAATGAAAAAGTTGGGATAAAACAAAATGGGATACTTATCAACCCAATTTGTTGCATCTTGAGAGATCTACTGCACAACAGAAGATGACAATGATGAACTTGTTGCACAGTAAGGAAGACTGCTGTGAAGGTACATTGTTCTTCTCAGCATCTGTTGCAAACAAAGAAAAGCTTCAGGTTTTTCCATCACTGATTAACCAAGGGGAGATCATTTTAAATACTTTAAGCGAAAACCTCATCCAGACTTGACTAAAACATTAAGAATTCATTTGAAAGTACCATTTAATGCCTTCTAACCAAAATATATCTCTACATGGGACTCACTGTTCACATCATATTAATGATCAATCAAGCGTAATAACCTCATCTCAGACTAAAATAGCAACTCCTTTTTGGCAATTTCTCAAAGTGCCGTAGCTTCAAACATACATGTCTCCCAACGCATGCAGTTTTGAGAGGAGAAGGAGGAATCCTGCCTAATTGTTATGCAGCATTGCCTGTCTAGATAGAAAGGCTTTGAAATATCGGGAACACTTCATTGAATATTAAAAGAGGTTTTCAAGAAGTATGTTTGTCAGAAGTACGGAGATAATGGAGAGGAGTCACGTGGCAAACAGAAGAAAACGAAAAAAAACCCTCCCAACTCAGACACGAATGCCATTGTTGGTTTAGAGATCTCAAAACCCTAAACGTAGCAGCCAAACGGAAAGGGGCACAGTCTCCAAAAGAGCTGGGAGGGATTAAGGGCACTTCGACTTCCAGAGACCTCGGTTTTCAGCTGTGCAATTTGCGTTAGGCCACATCCCAAAAGCAAAGTAATGGTTTAAAGGGCCGGAAAGTGTTGTGATCGGCGCAGATGGCGGGGCAAGACAGGGATGGAGAAGCCCTGGTCTATCTTTTTTAAGGCACATTTAAGATCAGAGGAAACTACAGCATGTTCAAATGGCTTTATGATTTGAAGAGTCGAAGCTTTTCATTTGAATTTTGCATTTAGTTAAAGACCAAGAGTCATTATCCTCTATTAGAGAGACAAGCCTACGCCAAAGGCTTCAGTCTTGCATGTTAAAGACTCAGTCAGCAGCTATTGTGACAAAGTAGCTCATTAATCTGTATTTTTATGTAAGCCAGGTTTGGTATTTTATAAATGCATGGCAGTTAGAGTCACAGAAGCCTGCAGATCATCAATGATACATACAAACAGACAGAAGGCTTTCTGTACACACAACAGACTGGATTAATTTGTAATGAAAAGACCTTCCCTTGTCAGAAAGTACCCATATACTGCATATGAATTTCGACCCAATTCTAAAAAGAATTATTCCTACATGACAAATGGTAATCAAGTGTCACAAGAATGAGACACTTGATTTGCAACTTTGCGTTCGTCCTGAACTCGTCTTGGGTAATGAACTGACCCACACTGCAGACATGGATTTCTTCACAAATAGGCCTTTCAACAGGAAGTACAGGAAGTGAAAAGACGAAACACGCTCCAACTACTCTCATATTCTTTATGCAGTTTACCGAAGTCCCTGGTGTATCCATAACAATAGCAATTTTTAAATCGTATTTTGGTTTCTGTCGTCTGCAGACTATGCAGCACAAAATAGACCATATGAAACTCGAACGACAATATCAGAGCAATATCCTACATAAATTCGATATGAATGCATTATTATAATATTTGTCACAGAGAAGCTAAGCTGAATATTCGACTGAAATATTCAAATTAATGCATGGGTTAATGCAAGTCACAAAAAAAAAACCTTTTTTTTGTTTGGAAGAGATTGGAAGAGATACAAAGCAAATGGTCATTTCAATATTTAATATTCTTTCTCCCTGGTACCTGCAAATAAATTCAGAAAGTAGGTAAGCAACCTTTTCATTTGAAGGTACGAATTAAATCAATCAGTGTTTTGGCAGTAAACTCTGTTTTCAGAATAAATGATAAATAATGAACAGCTTTCCAAGTGGAAACCGTGTTTCCGTTCTAACTGATAGCTGTGTTGCTTTATCGATGAAAGCTTCTGCAAAAATAGAAAAGGCTTTCTTCAGAATATTTATTTGCAATTCCTACTGGGGATGGGGGAGGGAAGTCCTAAAGGCTGGCTATTTAAAGCCCGTACCTTTAAATGTCCTCCCCTCTCCACCTTTAAAGCTAGGTGACGGCTAAATAATTGAGGTATTAGCAATTAAATAGAGGACGAAATGAAAATGAGCAGATTGCCTCACTTCGTTTCACGGGTCTGAGTTCTGTACGCATATCTAGCTAGTAAGTCTTTTAACTGAATGAGCGAGAACTTCCCCTGAAGGAGTCTGTCCCTGTTCAAACCCCCTCGCCTGCACGCTTTGGCCCACAAACAATGAAGCAAGGCCTTCGATGTTCCTTGTCACAGACTGAATCTGTCACCTGGCTCTGCTCTCCAGCAGAAGGGCTAGTGTTCAGGTCTACAGTTCCTCCCCCCCCCCGCGTGCTGGCTTCAAAACGTTGGCTACAAGAGGGGGGCACCTGGCTCCCCATCGCCCTCGCCAAACAGACAATCTAATTGAGCTCAGCTGCATCGATGGCGCCCATGCCCCCCTCTCTACGGGGCTCCTGGGGCCCCCTCTGAAGTCAGCGGCTGGGCCTTGACCTTCTTCCCCGTGCCGCTACTGTGCAAAATGGCAACGCAAGGCAACAGAAATAGGATAATGTTTACAGAAAATATACAATGCCAAACAGAATCCGCTTCTACGTTCTTGGTGTTGCCGTTGCAGGGGTTAGCAATTCTTCCCAGAGGCTTAAGTGGGCCCATGTCCTGCAGGGCTCCAGTGTGGCTTCAGTCAGACAAGCCCCTCCCAGTGCCAGACAGCCTGGACCTCTACCACACCTTCCCTTATGCCGCGGGAATTTCCCGCCATCACCAGCGTTCAGTCACCGCGACGTCGGTGGCGTCTCCACGCATTGTCCTAAATCGGCAGAAAAAAACCAACCCAACCAGATACGTTTACAGGCAGCATGAACTGTAGTATTTTTTTTGATCAGCTGACGCCCTGAAGGTGGCAGGTTTGAATCCCGAGAGAGGGACTGTTCATACATGCGGGAGCAATTTCAATATCTTAAATATCATATCGCACAAATAGGTGAAATTTTAAGCTACGCCTGTCACAGGAACATCGCAAGATGATAAGAATGTCTGCCAATCAAATAATAACATTCGAAACCCTGAGGATCCGAGCACATTAGAAGTGTTCTCTCAGGTCAAACGGAAATATGTTCCCTTATACAAATGTCTTCCCTTTTAAACTCTAACATCCCACTTCTGATTTATTTTATTTTTTTGCAAATGACCGAGAAATGTAACCCTCCCAAAATGAATGGTGTATTTCCCAAGGGCGACATCACCTCTGCCAGCAGCACGTATGTCAGGGTCGAGCCAATCACCATGTTGATACCGAGATGTTATTATACGACTGTAGAGGACATATAGAAGTCGGTGCCTCAAAATCTGTTTCGCAGCATACCTGCACCCCCCCCAAGTTATTTTTTCTCTTGTTGACCGATGGGTTGCAAATCAGAAACCCGGCACGATTCTCAATTCCGAGAGCTGGAAGCAGACAGGTACGATTCTGTAAAATAGCGAGCAGTACGGTCGGAGTCAGTGGTCAGCCCTCTGCTAAGCTTCAGACACGCTCAGAATTACAACAGGGCAGGCTGCCATTGTCTTGAATTCTTCCGCGAGTTACGAGCCTGCCAAACCAAAGAATCCTCATTCGAGAACGCTAAGACCGCTGGAGGGCTGTTTGCAGAAACATACGTTTGTTAACCATGAACGGCGCAATTGCCCCCGTCTTGATAAATAGTGACATTTATTGTGTGTGGCTCATCGTCGCCCCGCTTCTTTAAAGCAGCGACACTGTTCCAGTCTTCCTCTGGGGACACAGGGAAGTTGATAGGATTCCTCGGTCTGTCAGCGATAGAATCGTAATGCAGAAAGCCAAATCGTCATTTTACCCACAACGGTATAAAAATAAACAGACGGCCACGGAAAAGTTACAGAACTCGGACAGTGCCACAGAGTTTATGATTACACATGCACAGTAAATACATAAATATATAGGCTATAAGCAATACTTTTCAATCAATGCCAAGTAAACGATATGTAAAAAGAAAAAGCCTGAAAGTCTGCTGACCCTCTCCTCCGTTTCTGCATGTAAGCTGAGCCCAACCACGCTATTTGTTATCATTAATTATCCAAGAATCCTCAGGCTTTCCAGACACACTCAAGCGGTCTTTGCATCTGTCTGGGCCCAGTCACTAATCACTGGCTGGCAGAATCCTACTTAGAAAAAGGGGCAAATATCAACAAGTCTTCTGCTGGCTTCCTCATTTCTCATTAGGCAGATAGATGACAGATAGTGGCAATGGAGAGAGAAGAGGGGGGCAGGAACAGATTAGTTCCTTCTTACAAACAACCACATATCCTTGACTTTTAATTAAAAATGCCATTGTAATTAGACATGGTAGTTTAGAGGGCCGCAAAAATAAAGAGAGTTCACCCAGCGCTAAAAAGCTGTTCAGGCACAGCTACGGGAGAATAAAGCTTTCTCCTATCAATAAGAACGCATTTCTTTCTTCTTCTTTTTTTTTTTCTTAAAGGAAACTCAAATCGGCTTATGGGGTTTCTCAGAAACACTCCAGTTTCAGAGGGAGAGAGAAGAAGAAAAGTAAAATGAAAGTCATTACTTTGCTCACAAAGGACAATCACAGACTGGGGTCAGAGCCACAACAAAAGAACGGTCGACGTGCCGCGCACACAGAAAACAGGATTAATGAATGAACCGTTAAGGGACGTACCTGTGACGTGTCATCCAGAGCCAATAAAGCAGGTGTTATGACTGAGTTTGTCAATTGAAACCAGCTCAGTGAAGTCGCATCGCCAAGCTGAAGGCCCCGTGCCAGCCAACAGGTGAACCGGATTGTGGGCGATATGAAAGACGCAGGCCTCCACAAACAAGCCAGGCGTTACCATCTGTTTGTTTGGTAAATACCGCGTTCGCTTTCATGCCTGGGAAACTGCTGGTGACACAATGATGCTACATTTACAAATTGTGTCTCAAAACATCCACTTTAAAATTTTTACCAGAGCATGCTTTGACAACGACAGCAAGTCTTTCATATGCTGTGAAAGGCAAAGGCAAAGGCTGCAGAAAACATTTTTTCCCCCCGATTTACTCGACTTTCACAAGTAAAATACGCTTTTGTGACAGATCTGTTAGCTTGATTAGGTTGGTCTTCATGGTAAACATTAATGTATCCTGGCGCAGAACCTGTTATTGCTTGTAAAGCAAGTGACAGAAACTAAAATTACTTTCTTAAAAATGCGAACAACTAAAGAGGCAAGGGGACTGTTTCCCCATTTTGCATTTACATTGATTCCTCTGGCAGATGAATTCAGCCAAAGTCACTTCCAGGGCCATTATGGCAAAATACATTTGCCTCAGACAACAAGGAAATGCATACAGTATGGCTAAAGAATACCTAGTAGCATGACAGCTAATAAGATACGCAGCTACACAGGGCTTTAACGGCATCGATAGCATTTTTTTTAAATCCACAGCTGACATTGTATTGCCATCGATTGCAACTTGCGTACGTTTCTTTGATCTGAATGTCAAAAACTGGGTATAACTGAACACTGACTACGATTGATCAGGCGTGTAGTATTTTATTGACCTCTCGGGGGTTCTGAATAATGAAATACCTGACAGAATGTCCTGTGTTAGTCCCCTACGGGCAATAGTGGAATAGATATGTCATGGTTGAGGCATATCTAAATAGTCCTACAGGTGTTTTTCTGCCTTTACGATGGAACGTTTGTGTGATCCTGTCACATTTATTAGACAAGCCAATCAGAGGTGTCCTCACATCAGCAAAAGAGCCGGGACCTAAAGAATGACTCGTTGGGCTCGTGCCGAAGAATGACTGACACGTCAGACTCATTGTGTCGTCCTTGTTAGGCCGGGCTAACGAGCGGGCCTCGTGGACACTCTGAAGATCCCCTCTGACAATGCATCACTCTGCAGGATTTGTCTCGGCACATGTTTCAAACTCCGAGCATTGCCGTCCCAGTCTTTAGTACTGACAGACTGAAATACAGGCATTGCTTTTTTTTTTCCCCAGTCGTGTGCTGGTGCCCTTTCAATGAAGACTTCTTCTCTTCTTTGTCCTCGGGCTGACTTCACCTTCAGCGTGATTACTTGCAATTTGTGTGAAATTTCTCTGGCCATTGCCACGAGCTGCCGGCCAATTATACCCCGTGCCCTAGCATTAGCTCCTAATGCCTGCACACAAGCACATGGCCAGAGGACTGCTGGGAACAGATTAGCATGTTTCATGTGCCAGCCTTGCTCAGAGTGAGGCCATGTACTTTATATTTAGGTTATATATTCAGCTTTGACGGTTTCTTTTTATGCACTGCTGGTAGATACCAACATCGTAGGCATTCATGTTTTCATTGATTTATTTGATGTTATTAGCACCTTGCTAATATAGGTGATGCAGCGGTAATGAGATCATCATTAGCATATAATCGGAAAACAGTAATCAGTGTAGCAGAAAGTTTTCCAACAGCATGAATGTTTTTTCTCTGCACGCATTAAAAGGCAGGATGAAAGAAGGTAAGGGAAAAGATGCAGGGTGATTTACAGCCCACGCTGGTAATGGATTTTCTGGAGTGATGACCACGAGGAGATAAAAAACAATGGAGAAATCCCTTAGCAGGTGCTGTAATTACCTGAGTTGAACCGGCTGGGGATTTTGACTTGTGCCGGAAAGGGGAAAAGACCCATTTGTGCTCAGCTCCTTGGAGAATAGACGCAGAGGAACAGCGAGTGAGCAAAACACTGCCACGCTGGCCAGCGATTTCCCGGGCACGTCCGTTTCACCGGCCGAGCGCCAACGCCCCCACAGAACAGGAGCGTTGACAGAATCCTTTTAATCTCAATGTTTAATCGTCAGTGGCTTTTGATCCTCCTCAAGGACAGTTATGTCCATGCACAAACAAGGATCATAATGGTGCCTCAAACTAAAACAATACAAACAGAAGTTACATAATCCACCCATTATATCAAACTCAGCCCCCTCAGCGAAACAAGCCCCAGACCTCACCAAAATAACACTATGCCCGCCCCCTCTTAGACCTCCGAAAACCTTGGCTGCAACAATCGATGATCCCTTACTGCCCTCTGTTGTCACGCCCACCAGAAACTGTCAGTACTTCAGGAACGAGAGGAACCCACTTTAGTGCTCCTGACGCAAACACAGCGTCCGCTTATCTGTATTCTTGCGTCCCCTTCCTGGTAGGTCTCTCCACTGGTGCATCCCATCCTCACCCCCTTCAGACATGATGCCTGAAGCAGAGTTTTGCCACGTAAGCCCTCCTCATCAACAGGCAAACCGATGCCATTCTGATTGTGGGTACCCCCAGATAGCAACCCCATCCTTGGGTACTCCATGGGGGAATGGGGGTTGGGTGGGAGCTGGGCCTTCCAATAACTCAGAGAAAGCCATAACACAACCCAAGCTTGAAGAGAAGCTGAATGCCTGCAGTCACCTCACCTGAAGCTCCTCATCTCCGAAACAATTATAATACAACGGTGACAACAGTGGTGCAAGGCCAAAATGCCTAACAAAAATCAGGGAGAGGAACCAACACTGGAGCGAGCTGGTTTAAACCTCTCCCGAGGAACCAAGAAGATCCTCAACAGGCTCCTACAGACAAGCAGGCTTCCTTTGTGGCTGTGATTTGAGACAGAACCCTCTGTGAGTAAAGAAAGCAATCATTTTAAAAGCAAGGATTCTTTTAAATCATTGGCTTAATTTATTTTAGCAATTTTATTGACCAAACAAGTCTTAATAAGGAAGTTATAGAGTTATCATATCTACGTATTATGCACTTTAATTTAGATGCAACTTTTTTCCATATCGTTTTGTAAAATTTTACAGTAAATACATGACTTAACAACGATTTCAAAATAACCAGGAAACCAGTTCAGTCCGTGTCCATACAACAGCAGGGCCACTGATACCAATTATACTCCTTAAAATGTGACGTAAATAAGTTTGTAATCCACAATGAGTTCACCTTGCACCCAGGTTCACATCAGACCCTGACCATCCTTAATGGATCAATGTACACATAACAAATAGATAAGCCATACTGTAAATCATGGTTCCGAGATTCCTCCAGTAGTGAAGTGGTTCGACACCAACACAGCCTTGCTCGTTAAAGATTTCTGAAAAAGGAATTGAAAGCAAAGTTTGAGCATGGGTAAGTGCTGGTGGACTGAATAATCAGAAAAAAACAGTGAAATTTTATATGATGATTTATTTTATTTTTTCTGTAGATATTTTTAAAATCAATGTTGTAACCTCAGCAGTTTTTACAGCAGAAAGTAAATACTTAAAAAATAGCCTCAGTACCAAAACATAAACATGTTGGTGTTTGTGCATCTCTCACATCTTCTCCCCGTTCCTGCCTCTGAGGGATGTGATGGAATGCTTTGGATAGAGATGAAAACTAACTTTAAAAAGCCAATCATTTCATTGGATCCTCCCTGACTAGTAAACTAAAATTACTGAGCTCTAACCTGTCATACAGCTTAAGAAAAGAATCAAGAGTTTGTCAGGCTTGTGAACCATCCCCTTGTGAAACACTCACCATATGGAATTAAAGGGTTAAGCAACCTCATCTGTCTGAGCACCTCTGTTACAGAGGGTTCCAACCTTATTCCATATTTTGGCCCAATCCAGACCCTGTACCAGTACCACTCTACACTAAACCACACACAATGTTCTCCAAGCGGAGACAGATGCGAAGCTAAAAAAGCAACCCTCAGAAGCCTTCAGCACTGTTGTGCTTAAGTTCTCCGTAAAGCTCTTTTATGTATCTGCTTTGAGAACAACAGAAATATCAACAGATAAACTGTGTAATGCGGACCTGAAAGCAGCATCCGGGTTTTCTGCGTGGGCTGGGTCTCTGAACAACAGGCGCGACAGAGAGGCCCGACCTGTCATCAGCCTGGGAGGTCATACTTCATTTATGTCTGTTGAAAAATATCTTGGATGGGGATCTAATTGAATGTGAAGGGTGTGTTTTGTCAGGATCAAATTCCCCAGTTTAAGAGCTGTTAATGAGATGGCTGACAGCCAATGGAAAGCCCGAGATGGACTTCTGGCAATCTTTGTTGAAGATTATGGTGGATATAAAATATAGATTGAGGCAAATACTTTATTTGTGCTGAATCTGAATTAGGGGGCAATGGTTTCATATCGTGCAGCATCAAGGCATGGGCTAAGGTTATGGAAGTACGTTGGGAACCTGCCAATGGGAGGTGTAGGGAAGAGAGCGTGCCTGACCCCCCGCTTGGATTGGGCCGGTCTGACTTCTGGGCCAGACAAGCAGAATCGACCAAAAGTGGCCTCGTAGACCCGCTCGGAGTACTCTTTAATCTTGTTGCCTGTTGACGGTGATCCCGTTTGTTTAATCTTCTGCACAGGTGCAGGGCGAGCGAGCCCCATAGCAAGAGGTTATTGCTTTTCATTACCTGGAGATTCGCAGCCCGACCACTGAGCAACACAGTTTAAGCCGTAGCATTGCTAACTCATTGCTTACTTAAACTGTCCCAATGCTAGTGCCTTACCTGCTGTGCTGTCAGTTATACATTCATTTGTTACTTTTAATTGTAAAAGTTGGGGTCGAGAAAGACAGAAAAAATAAATTAAACATTTAAATTAAAATTTTGACAGCTTTGATTAATTTAATCTGCAGGAGCTGCATAATGCGTGTAGCAGTTAATTACCCTTTCTAAACTATAGCCAAAGAAATAACTACAGGCAACAATAGGCTCATCATTTGCTCTGTGACAATTAAGCTGGACACTGTAAACCTTACAGACTTAACTTTGTTTGCCCTTTCACACCACTGGATTGTTATGCAAAGTGTTTTCATTTCGGAACGTATATTTTTATTCGTCATGACCCGAAAGGCCTATTCTTTTCTGTTTCTAAACCCTTCTCGTGACTTGGCACTGGCCCTGTCAGGTGTATCTTTAACCTCCACCTGTTCATCAAGGTAGTGCGGCCTTTATTGCCATGGAAGTGTGACAAAGCTATTTTTCCATGCCACGGCCTGCGACGCGCGCGCACACACCCACTCACACAGAATATATAGGTTGTGTCTTCGGAGAAGACTACGCTCTCCTCTCAGCCTCTTCCAGGACACCGGGAAGGAGTTGGTTGGAGATCAGAGATTGTGACCGACCACGTCCTAGGCTGCAGGGCAGATACGCAGCTCCTTAATGGGCCGTCGTTAACCTCACCATTGATTACCTGCTGTGGGAGGACGATGCCTGCTGTCCACGGAGCCCCTATGGGCAGCAGGTCCGTGATGAGCAGGGAAACTGCTGAGTAAGCGGAGCCCAGGAGCGGGCTGTGTCTCTCCTCTCGACCGTCAGCACTTTGTGGGGTTGCCTCTGCTGCTCCAAAGGCAACAGGAAAACCAATAACGATTATGAAAAGAGATACAGTATCGCATCTGTAGACGTAATGCGACCGCTTATTCATACCTGCCGGGCAGTGTAGATTTTAGGCTACCAAGCAGTTTTCCAGTGAACTGATGTATCTGCTATTCAACGAAAATTTAACAAATCTGTTTTGTGGAATACAGTTTTGGATGTCATGCTGTTTTGACTGACAGCAGATAACTTTGTACCAAGATCTACAGTTTATATTTAGTTTACTAGCTCAAATGATATCTTCAATAAACAATATTCATTACCTTCTTTCAGTTTCTCTGAATTGTGTCCCTGAATTGGGAAACCTTATTATTAGCGATTCTTATTCTTGACTAGTGAGTTATTCCGTAACGGTATCGATGAACGTCATTGTTATTGGCAGGGGCCGTAACTTGACGAAGTGTTTACAAGAGCAGGGGGTAGTGTGTTTAAAGTGTTGCAATCGTGGAGTGAAGGAGAAGGGAGAGTGGAGAGGGGCAGGAGCCCAGACGGGCCCCGGGCAGACGGGCCCCGGGCAGACGGGCCCCGGGCAGACGGGCCCCGGGCAGACGGGCCCCGGGCAGACGGGCCCGGAGAGAATAAGTGAGGAAAGGCCCGAGGTACGAGACGGACTAGCCCAGTGAGCCTCAGGGTAGCTCAGGTGTTCAGGTGTACAACACTCCTGGATACAAAGCAGAGGGTTTCCTGTCCTCATACATGAAGAGACTGTATCAGGGAACAAGTCTCTTGCCATCCTATTCGCATTTGCACCACCAGTCTCTTTGAAATCAGTAGGATACACAGGCCGAGGCTTGTTGACATGTGACCTCTTCCACGACAACACTGGCCACAAGCAAATCATTAAGTTGAAGGGAAGCAAAACAAATCAAATAAAGAACAGGTTATTAACTTAATGAGGACGACTGTCTCTGCCATGATGCTGTGGTCTTTCCTATAGTTCCTGAATAGGGCTGCATGAATAGAGCTCACCTCTTGGCATGTCTCTGCGCCCTGTCTCTACCGCGTGAGTGACGGCTCCTGCCTGCTGTAGCCGGTTATCTGGAGAGCACTGTGCTGTGATTTAAGCTGCACTTGGAAATGCGTTTGTGTTCCCCCCCCCCCAACGCACTGTGGCTTTCCTAGCTTTGAAGGTTGGGGTAGACATGAAGTAATGTGCAAAAATACCAGGGAATGGAAAAGTAGAAACCATTGTGCAAGAGAGATGATCAACAGCACTGAGAGACACAAATTTCATAAACTATAGCTTTTGTTCTCTGTATTTAATATTTGGCTGGTATGTTAGTATTGCAGATTAATTTGCACAGTAAAACACACATACATACACATAGATATACATTTGGAAAACATAAGTCTGAACCAATCCACTCCAAAGCAATTTTGAGGGTCTAATAAAAATGTCTAAAACACTAGCAAAATTGCTTGCATTCTGAAAAACTGCTATTAAAAGACATATTCAAATGACAAACCGCCGTGGTGAAAAACAACTTTCGGCTCTACCCAGTAGACTGAAGCTCTATTGACTCGCAATTAACATCAGAGAGTGTCAATTGATGTTTGAATGGAGCATTGATGAACCCATTTTCTGACACACAAAACAGATCATTCTGGGGGCAGAGACTGTGAAATTCATAAACGCAGAAGAGGAGGATGTTGTGAAGCAAACAATCGGACGTCTCTCTGTCAAGGTCAAATATGTTTGTGTGTCACATAGAAGCACCCCGCTGGGGTGCTAATAGAGTTCACAAAGATGACAAAGACACTGACACCCATGGAGAAAAAACTGTCCACCGCTTTCTGCTCTCCCTTTATCTCTACACTTGTCTTTTACATTGCCATTTTGCCTCCAAGCCAACTCAATCAGAAGATTGGCTAAATGTTTTAAATTACAGCTCATTAAAGCCCTAGGTTATTTCAACTACAAAGCTGTGAGAACATTATTTTGTATTGCGGTTGATCTCAGATTGAGAGGCAATTGGGTTTGGACATGCCCCCCACACACCCCCCCCTGCACACCTGCTTTTGACATAGAGCTGTTATCACCATGCCACCGAGGCCAGTGGTCCACGGCGCCATGATTGGCCGTCCGGTGTCCTGTGACTAGCCCAAACGCCCGTGCGACATGCGCGGCGGCCAATCGAAAGCGCGGCAGCAGCAGCAGCAGCGTGCGGCGGCGGCTCTCAGAGAAGCTTATCTGAGTCTGAAGCACTCCATTAGTGCCATGTACATCATCATATTGACAACACATGGTGCAATTTTGCCTGTTCTACCAGCACTGATGTGTGCTGATTAAACACTCTCACTCTCTCTCTCTCTCTTTCCCGCTCCACTTTAACAATCAGCCGCCCTGTTCAGATGCGCTGTGCAGACTGCAAAATGACCTTGATCATTAATAGATCAATAGCAGGCATGTTGAACAAAGATCCCGATTTGATCCACATGAAACATTCCATTTAGATGTTAATCAAAGCCTTTGAATGATGTGCCAGATAACAGACTAAAACAATATCTATCGTTAACTTGTCTGCACTAACAAGCTCACAACAGGCATCAAAGCTTGCAGAACCGAGACAAACAAACATGCTCTCAAGAAACCAAACACTACTCGCACCATTTCTTATGTACTCTTTTTAAAAAAAAAGCCTTTTAGATTTCTTATCAAAGAAAGAATTTGTTCTGTTAATTTGAACTAACAATGAGACATTGCTGCTTCTACATTGCATCTTAGAATGCGATTAGATGAATCTTAACATCAAGGCTGCTATCAGTATCACGTCCTGGCCATTTTCCCATACATCCGGGAATTCACTGGAAGCACTTTGCTTACAGTACAGTACCGTCCCCCATGGGAGTTTGTGCCTGCAACCTCATGGTTCTGTACAATCCTTGGGCCAATACTCCAGCAATGTTGGTGCAATTACAATACCGAAAGGTAATGTTTGGCAAACCATATCTCCAAAAAGTATTGAGCTCTTTTAAATTAAGGTCTCAACAGTGCCCTTTACAGAAGCCACTCAAGCACCAATCTTCAAAAATATCTAAGAGAGCCTAAGAATCTATGGTTTAAGAATGCATTTCCCACTAAGCGACCGACCATGTCTGAGGCTTTCTTAGTGAGGTGACGTTAAATGTCACTTTAACTGAACCAGCCTAACGCGAGGAAGACCGGACTTCTGCGGAGCGGATGTGAGTGATGCCTGCAGGACCCCACTTTTGCCCGTCCCCATGTAGACAACGTGTTTCCATGGAAATAAGACATAAATCTGGAGCAAAGTTTGCTGCGGGCGAAACGCCTCAATTAATCTGCCGCGTCTCCAGCAGAACTGCCGCACTGCTCCAGCTGAACAGCTCTGACAGCACTTCACACTTCTGACTGAAAACACAAACAAACCCTGCGAAAAGACACTGTGAAATCCTACGTCCCCGTCTCAAAAAGCAGACGTCTTACAGAGAAAGTCAAGTCGTAGGGAAGAGCTCTCGCTGCAGTGTAGATCTAGGAATATTTTGACAAAAGAAAACATATCTGTATATTCCGCTGTTTGTATACAAAACATCTGGTGAGAAGAACACAAAATGAAATCTGCAAGATAATTAGTAAGAACCATATGGAGAAATGCAGGGATAGAACTTCATGAAAACTTTTTTGCAAGCTGCAGAACGCATTGTCTGAGCTACTTTTTTATTCTCAGCATAGAGATGGATTTTAACAAAGCTACATGTAATTGTTTCTGTAGTGTAGCAGTTATCACGTTCTCCTCTCTCGCCAAAGGTGCTAGGTTCTAAACTGAGTAGGTGCAAGTCTTTCTGCAATTTACTCAAGGGGGATAAATAAGGTATCTATCTACACGTAGAAGGTCTCACCGCCTTCTTCTGCACTTCACTTTAAGTGCAGTATTTATTTTCACGACACACACGGTTGCGCACAAGGGCATATGCGGATTAGCTATCTCTGTCCGATGCAGGTGTGTGATTTAGTTATTTAGTGCTACCACTGAGAACGGCCATATAAATGACTACAGAAATCGACTAGCGCCAAGTGGGGGAGCGGGGGCAAATTGTTGGGCGGGGCATTGAAAAAATGATGAGTGCTGTGCTATTTTGGTCTTAGTTGGTTTAGCGTCTGCCTTTCCGCCGAATAAAGATTCCCTCTTAGCGCAAGCAGGGCGAAAAAGAGCTATTTTGAGGGTGCAATTATGAGTCACATTCAAGCTGTCACAACTCACAAAATTATTCTTATCCAATTCTCAACACACAATCAATGACAATATTTCACAATCCATAAACAATTTTAAAAATTCTTATTTTATTTTACAATAAAAACTTTTGAGTTTATCTATGTACAAACGTTAATCAGTTGTTAAGGCATAGCGTCTGCATTAGGCCATTGCATTAGGGCACAGAACCTGTGTTTGGGCATAGCCACTACGTGAGCGCATAGCACTATAACTGCCAGAGTAGAGCCCTAAGTGTTGGGAATCAGATGAATGATTCCTGGATGAATGAAGTCTTGTGGGTGCAGTGGAGCTCACCCCATGTGGACCCCAACAATGTTGATGGGTTACAGGCAAGTGCTACCAGAATATCTTTTTTGTCTGACATTTTAGTTTTTTCCTGACCCGTGCTGTTGCTGTGACAGGGAGTCAGGGACTCAACTGGATTCAGTTCTTCTTTGTCACTGTGATGCATGCTTCACAATAACATAACACTGTGGATGGATTCAGTTCTGTGCATCTCAGCCCCAGGGAATCAATTCATCAGTCATTTCACTCATATAAACTGAGGCTATTAGAAATAAAAGTTTGTCCTACAATCAATATATAAACTAATGTGTTCCATTATACGACCACTATAGCAGGCTCATTGCATGCATTCATGACTTCAGAGGGATTGACGGACAGGCAAACCCCTTTCCAAATCAGTTGTGCAGTTGTCATTTTGATTTGATTGAGGTTTGCTAGCAAGTCGTTTCAAATACGGTTTGGGTTTTCATGTTTTTATTTTTTCCACTCAGATGTGGTTTTAAGGGCTGATGTAAGAGACCTCTTTTGGACTTCCACTGCGCCCACAATGTGCATTAAATTTTGATTATTTTATCATTTGAATCTCCTTTTTGAGCTCATTCTTATAACGGTTTGCATGGAAAAGTGCAGGTTTGTTCATTTGTTGCGTGTGCGTGTGCGTGTTTGTGTGTGTTTGTGTGTAGATGTGCGAGTGCGTATGCGGAGGAGTGGCCGAATACAGCCAACTGTTGCTAGGGGTTTCCTGACGTGATGCGAGGTTGACCTGGGTGTTGGGTGCAGTGGAAAGAACAGAGGGTCCCTACACACAAGGCCAAGGCCCATGCCCAGGTGATAAAAGCTTATCTCCCGGCCCCATCCTGTGCTATTTTCCCACCCTGTTGCTTTTTGCTCCCTCCTTCTTCCACAGAAATAATGTGAAAATGATGATCGATGGGAGGTAATGGCTAGGTTAGGTCCCCTTGGGTTGGCACGGTGGTGTTGAGCTAGCGAACACATTTTTTAAAATCCAATCATGCCGGTCAGAGGTGGGCTTCGGTAGCCTGGGGGGAATTGTGGACAGGTCGTCACACGGAGGGCCAGAATATCGACACGCCGCGGATCAAGGGCTCTCTCAATGCAAGCCCCATGAAATACATTACACCATCCAGGTGAGCTCATCCTCAGTGCTCAGCCCCATTCTGTTATGTTCCATTATACATTTCATGCGAAGCACTAATGAACCCATTTATATTTAATCTAGCCCGTTAAGTCCAGAACGTTTAAACTACATTAGCGATGCCCCTAAAATTCTAGGCTATCGACTGTGGCTCATAAACCATTTTGATCTATGTGGTGAAAACATAAACGGGGTGCTATTCTAAAATTCAGTGCTTGCTAATGAGGTAATACTGTATTGCCAATGATGTTCTAAAACCCATCGCTTACCAACATGCTGATACTGTCTTGCCAAAGAAGTTCTAAAACTCATCGCTTGCTGAGGTGGTGATATTGCATTGCAAAGACTGTTCTCAGACTCCTGCCTTAGCAACATGGTGAAACTGCGTTGCAAATGCTATTTGATGGATCTGCTCCAAAATATTTCCCAAACCGAGCCAGAATGTCCTCTTGGGTGGGATGCAAGAAAACCACTGGTAGGAACAAAAAAAAAGTTAAACGTGGCCTTCTGAAGTGCAGTCTAGCAGACGGCTAGCGGCTAACGAAGTGGCTGGCGGCTAACGAAGTATGCAGTGTAGTCAGGGCCTCAATAATAGCCGCTGGCAGGTAAAGCCGCTGCAGAAAATCGAACAGACAGGAAGGCTGAGGCGCTGGGGCAGCGTGTGACCCGACCGTCTGCCGCTCCGCTGCCCGGGGGGGAGCGTCTATCGACTTCCGATCAGCGCTCCGACAGAGGCTAGTATGAAATTATGCGACAGTCTTTGATTAAAAGAACTCCCCGATACGGCAGGCCCCAGGCTGTCAGGCCAGCGGCCTCCAGACTCATGCATAGTAATGTAGGCGATCTCCCGGCCTCCCGCCCTTATCTGTCCCAATCGCCAGCTTTGCCTCTAATTATCGGGAGCAGAAAAAAGGTCATTACGCAAGTAAATTACCTCTTTAGCATTTGATTATTTTCTCCTTTTTCAGCCGGTCCTCTGAGTGTCAGTGTCAGAAGGATTTTAACATATTTGAATTTCAACAGGATAACAGAACAACGCGCTCAGCACCAATGTGTTATTAAGGCGCGGTTGTCTTGTCTTTTTTCGGTGTAGCCCCCCGAAAACAAAACCGAGAGCAAACTCTCAGCAGCAGCGCGAGAAACCCATCTAATTATTTCGAACCGGGTATCTGTACTCCCAAACATCTATGTTTACAATGCCAATCAGGACCACTTTCCCTCTCGCTTTTCAGCCTCCAACCATCCAGGCTTTGATGAGGGCAAGCCGGGAAAGTTTTGTGCGGTTTACGGAAACGGCGGGGTGATAAAGCAGTCTGACAGGGAGGTGCTGTAGCGCGCGGAGGGCTGTAAAACGCGTGGAGGAAGGGGCAGGGCACATAACTCATCGTTCCTCCTTCCCTACAAGCTGGCGCGTGCAGCCTTATCTTCCTCAGAAGTCCAATAAAACAAAAGGCTGATTAAGATGTTACATAACGGAGCTGGGGTGCCAGTAACTCACGGCTCTTAAGTAGGATAATACATTTGAAACAAAGCACTAGATCATCTGTCCAGGCGCGCCCCCCCCCCCCCCCCCCCCCAGCACCGAGGGAGCCTCCACACAAAATAACACGACAAATGCAGTAATTAGAAAAAAACACCAAATAACGAACCAACCCCACACAACACCCAACCCCAAACACAAA
>JAOYSI010072420.1:0-13305 GCA_025775065.1 Hiodon alosoides
GGAGAAACTAGTCGAATGCATTGCTCTGGTGTGATTTTGGCCCATTCTTCCACACAAACAGTCTTCAAATCTTGAAGATTCCGTGGGCCTCTTCTATGAATCTTTTTAAAGCTCTCCACAACGGTTAAATAAACGCTTTGTTATTTTGATTTAATTTAATTCCGATGTCTGAATCGGAATTCAAAGCCGTAGCCACCAAGATTATCGGTGCACTTTATATTTCCTAAATATGTTTTTGCACGGAAGTTGCATGCCTGCCAGTAACTTGCTCGCTCTCAACACCTCACCCAGGAGAGAATTTTGACCGGCAGGCCAGCCTTCGCCGCTCCATCGTTAACTCTGACACCGTGATCAGGCGGGCGAAGAAAGTTAAGCGGAGGAAGACTATAACAGGGCTCCCCGACAACATCGAAAAGGAACTCGGTACGGCTTGTCAGCTCTTTGTCCCTTTCCCCATGCCAATTCCCTCATCAGCTTCTCTTCCTCGTTCCTCCACATTGAAGTCAAATGTATTTTTTAAAAATCAGTCCTCCTAATACAAAAATCCCCCCGTTGCAAACTAATTTTCTGCTAAGGATAGGGAAACATGAGAGGAATTTGCCACAGTGATCTCTAGATTCCTTCTTGTCATTCTTGCCAGTTAATAGCCTTATCAATTTCTGCTGGCCTCTCCTCCATTATCCTTCCCATTTGTTTGCCAGTGCTAATCCTTGGAGGTGGTAATGATCATGGAATGCCTCTGAATGTTCCGCATTGCGTCATTGAGCTTTCTGTGTAATCCCACCAGCCATGTGGTGGATGGGTTCACATTTCAATGATAAAGTGATGCTGTGCAAAGATCTCAAAATGTCTGTATGTTAAAGCCTGGCACATCAGTGGGGGGATTCACAAGAGACAGGCAAACATACTTGAAACGTCATTCAACACAAACTTGGCCTCACTTGAATTTTAAATGTGATAATTAAATCTATAAATGAAATGTATTTAACTAGCTAATCCTACTCCATCCACATTTAGCAGGGGCAGGTTTGTAGTTTAGCTGAGTTTTCCTGTCCCAGCACAGCTGTTGGTATCCCTGTGCAAGATACATGCAATGAGGGCAAAATTGAAGCAAAGTCAGTCATTCTGGGTAAGACCATAATCTATACAGTATAGTTCATAATTACTTAGTTCATAAAGTAAATCTTTCTAAATCTACTATTTCATCCCACTTCACTATAATCTCTATTCAAGAAAATAAAAATTCATAACTTGACCTTAATGCTGATCAAATTTACCCACTCCCTTATGTGTCACTAGCTACTTACCGTTAGGCCTTAAAATAATCGACCTCCTGATATAACAGAAGTATATTTGATTTGATCAATAGCCTGATGTGCAAGATAGACAAATATTTTAAATATTTGTTTCTATTGTTTTTTTCTCTTGCGTCTGAAAAGGAAAAGGTGATTTCCGGGACCACTCACTATGCATCCCGGGTCAGTACTCGACACTGGGTCGCGTCGGCAACTTGAATTCAGCGCTGCGCTGCTCCAGCACCCAAGATTCCAGCTGCCAGACAGAGCAGGTAAAGGTCGTTCCCCCATCCATGCGAAGGATCCGCTCTCAGAGGGCCCATGGCGTCAGCGTCCTGGTGGCTAACTTCTCAAACTCCTCCTCGGGCAGCATCTCCGCCATCAGTGACAGTGCCGGCGTCCTCTTCACGCCTCAGCTCAATAGAGGTGACCAGCATTTCCACAGCCTTCCCCGGCAAGGGGCTTGTGTCTCTTTGCAAGTAGAATCCAATTATGCCAGAAGGACACCCCACAGGTCACATGACTGCTCAAAGAGCACTTTGCCCCACCCGCTGCACACAGACGAGATGGTAGTTAATCTGAAGAACACCCTCAAGACTAACAAACTTCATTGCCCCAAATCCCAAGAAGTGAGGAGCTACCAGGGTGACCAGGCAATGGAAGACCTTGCCTGCTTGGCCTCTTCCTATGCCATCTCCTCCACTTTGCTCACAACCCAGCCCCCACTATCATCTTCTTCTGAAGCCATCACGATTGACACAGTGCACTGCTCTGAACCAGGAGCTTTGCATATGCATTCTGTTTCATCTTACCCATCAGACGGGTCCCTTAGCCCTGATAGGGTCAAAAGAGATGAACAACCTCCCTCCATAAACTTGACCGCTACCCCGTCTCGCTATGACTCAGCTGTATCCCTCAGCTCTGGTACACTAACAGAAACAGATTCCCAGTGCAGTACTTTGGATGGCAGGAAGGGCAGCTATGGCAGTCCCCAAAGAGAAGAACAATGGATCTACAACTATCTGCCTAGGAGCCCCCTCACTTCCAGCTGCTCCACCCCCATCAATCATGTCTACAGCAGTCTGGAGTGTTCTTCCTGCAAGACGGACTCCTGTTCGTTGTATTCCATGGACAACGATGGCTATTTCACCTCCATGCACCTGGACTCTGGGCTCAAGTCTCAAAGTTACAGTAGCATAAATAGAATGAGCCACCCAAGGCACAGGATGTATGAGTGTAAGAAGCACCACAGCCAAGAGAACGGTGTCAGTCTTTATAGAAACAAGTCAATGTCCCGCAGCTTCTCCCTCCGCAAGCTTAAGAAACCCCCACTGCCTCCTGCCCGGACAGATTCCCTGCGGCGCAAACCAGAAAAGGTTCCACTGTCTGATAGCTCAGTTCTGTGCGAGACACTGTTGCCAGGCTGGCAAGAGTCTCAGCAGCTGAGTCTGAGGAGCAATAGTGGTTCATCCCCTGCCCAGAGCCCTTCCAGTGATTACGAAGACCCCTGGCTGCTGTTCCATAATAATGAAACTACACAAACCAGTGGAGTTTCAACTGATGTTTACTCCATTTGCCCCATAACGCCCTCACAGAGTGACAGCAGTAGCCTGAACTCCAACCATGTTGAGTCCTGGGGAAATCACACAGACTATCCTGGATTTAATACAGAGGAGCTGCGTTCCTCTGACAATCAATATACAAGTGCTGATCAGCCCCCCAACGATTTCTCTAATAGTAGTCTACTGAATGGCCCTCAAATGTCTCTGCCACACACCCAGGACAACCTGGTGAGGGCCAAGCCAAAAACAAACTCGAAAAACAAGAAGCATCAACTGTATCCATCTAGCAGTTACTCCAGCCAGTCCAATACCCTTACCTCTTGCACCCGCCTTTCCTCCTTAAACAAGTCCTCTGTTCCATCTGCAGTGAAGATTAAGCCTAAAGTGCCTGAAAGGAAATCTTCACTTTTATCGTCTTTGTCATCATCCTCCTCTGCAACCCTGTCTTTCAACACTTCTGGCTCTAGCCAGAGTCTCCCACCCCCCACTAGTCCGGTCTTGTCTGGCCATCCAACAGCTGCACCCTTGATTTCCACATCCATGCTCCACAGCACCACAGCAACTAGATCCATTCAAAGTACTATGAGTGCAGACGAGGAGAACTTTCCTCCTTCAACATCGCATGTCAGCACCGAGAAGATTCATCTAACATGCATCCCTTCACCTGACTTCCTACCACCTGTACCTGAGATCATGCTGGATTCTGACCTTGAAATCAAAGACACTCTCTCACTTATTGCTCCTCCCTCACCTCCTCCTCTACCATCTTCAGTTTCTGGCTCTCCTTTGCTCCTAGATCCACCTATGACATGCCAAGGCGTAGAGCCTTCTCTCAGCTTAAAGAGCCTAATAGAAGCTCTCAATTCTGTGGACCCCCCTGCCCCTAAGAACTCTGGAGAATCAAGCGTTACTCAGATTCCTCTGATAACGGCTGAAGCTCTGCAAATAGAGCAATTCCAGCCTCCTCAATACCCAGAGAAACCTAAAAACTCTGAAAACGAACTTCTAAATCCTCCGAAGGCTGAATGCAGCCAAGATTCCCTCAAGACTTTAACACTAGAAAAGCCTTCTGAGCCAGAGTCCACTGTTATATTGGAGCATACTTCCAACTTAAACTCTACAGTTAATGGAATGCAGACAACACCTACACTTGTAAGGGGGTTCCTGCAGGATCTCCTGAAAGAGTCCAGCGTACATGAGGTCACAACAGGTGGAGCTATTAGCAGTGGCCAGATTGAAGACCCAGTCCTTCAAGAAACAACATGCAACCATACAGAGTATCCGGATAAGCCGTTCTCTACTGTCCAGCATGACGAGGATGAATTACCAATTCCTAGTCCTGCAGGAACAATAGAAAGCACCATGTCAATGCAAAAACACGTTAGCTTGTTCGATAGGCCAGCACTATCTCTAATAATGCCCCCACCGCTCCTGGAGCCTGTCTCAGAAGATGAGTGTTTTAAGTTCTTTGATGCTGGCAGCATCACCACAGTCAAACTTAATGAGGTGCCAGTCTTGGAAACTATGGATGTCCAGGATATTCCCCTGAAGCTGGAGCTGGGGGATGAGGATGAGGTTGATTCTGAGCGGTCCGCTCCCATTGCTGACAGCAAAGAGTCCCTAAGCATTGAGCTCAACTCAGACATTTTTCAAGTCCACCAGTTTCATGACCTCATCATCAAGGAGCAGGAGCTTATCCATAGTGATGGCAGGAGCACCTCTGATGGAGATACTACCAGCAGCACCACAGGCTCTGTCAGCTCCAAGGATGAAGAGAATGGTGAGTCAGCCACATTTCCAGAACACATTACAATGTTGTATGGCTAGTCACATCTGTTGAATTATATCTGTGATAATATAATAATAATATGTGATTTATAAACATCCAGCACCAGAAAACCCAGAAATACACCAAAAAAAAAAACCTGCAGGGATTCGTAGTTTTGTTGCTGAGATTTTTATGAACGATCATTTTATTGCTTAATTTTGCATTTGGGTTTTATTTAGTTTTTATCTTTCTATAGATGTGGAATCACCAATTATTTTTCCCAGTTTGGGGAGAAAAATCACTACGACCCCCACCACCACACGTGGGGAGAGTCATGAATTACAACGGGTTACAACCATTTCTAATTTCAAGTTACCCATCTCGCTTGTTAGTGACAAGCTGAGAGAAGCCTGACCGAGTTAACCCACCCCCGGGCGACGCTCTGCCAATTGTGTGCTATGCTCTCCCAGTCAATTGGCTAATGACATGAGCTGTTATATAACGCCAGCTTATAAGGCTCAGTCTGCAATCAGGCCTTTACCAACTGAGCCACTCAGGAGGCCTCATAAGGAGCATCCTAAATAGTGTGGGTAGAGCCTGGCATCCATCTGTTTCAGCCTGCTGTATGGAGCATAGGTTGAGCTAAGTGCTGAGGTAAGGAGGCATTCATGTACTCTGACCTTCAATGGCCTGCTCAGGTCTTTTTCACCTTATTAAAGCATGGGAAGAGAAAGCTAAGGCTATGTTTTCATCCTTCACACAGGCATAATGCAGTGTCCTACTGTTGCAGTCATGAAACCCCTGCCCACTCTCAATGAAAAGGAAGGTTAATTGCTCCCAGGAGAAACCCTATTGATGGATGA
Source organism: Hiodon alosoides (assembly GCA_025775065.1). NCBI lineage: Eukaryota > Metazoa > Chordata > Actinopteri > Hiodontiformes > Hiodontidae > Hiodon > Hiodon alosoides. The sequence continues at coordinate 5,489 of JAOYSI010072420.1, forward strand.
AAAGAGGGGATAGAGAGGGAATGTGATACCTCCTACAGCTGCTCAGTCAGAATTTAGTGCAAAATATAGTGAGAAGGCAGCTAAATGAGGAGAGTTAGAAACAACCTAATGAAAATAATCCAGAGGCTGTAGAATGTCAGATTCAGCTGTAGAATGTTGGATTCTGAACAGGTTAAAAATATTACTCCAGTACTATATCATGTATGTTTCTTTGTCTGCTAGATGATGTGTTTGAACTCAACACCACCAGCTTCTCAGCCGGGGCCAACACAAACGGAGAGCTCCTTGAGGACATGCTGATACCCACAAGGGCCCGTACCATGGATGACCTCTTTGCTGCCATTCACAGGTATCCCAGAGTTCTTTCCCCCTGAGTCTTCCAGGTAATCCCAGACAGCCTTGATGATGTTGAGATCAGGGCTCTGTGGATCCATACCATACGGTTGCAGAACTCCTTGTTCTTCTTTTGGAAATGAATGTTGGACATCTAAAAATTTCTTTTTTCTACTGACACACTAATGCAGAAGACTGCATATATGTAAAAAAAGTAGTTTGTGAACGCTGAGCTGAACCAACAACCTCAACTTATTACGTATTCATTTTTATCCATTCAGAACCACTACCTTCTCTTTGCATGTGAGGGAAAGGTAGTTTTTGCCTTATGCTACTAATGTCTCAAGCCTCTTACACCCTACTCCCTTTCTTTCCCATGACATGGGAAAAGTGTGGTTTTAATTTGAACCTTTTTCCCTGTAAATTACTCTGTTGGAATATCAAAACCAAATCCATCAATTTTTTGTACTTTTTTTTATTTTAAAATTTTTTACATGGTAAATGTAATTGTAACAAGAAGTGTTTGAATTCACAGCTAATAACATGACCTGTCTAAACTGATAGATGAGTTTTCTTTTTGCAACATAGGATGTGTAAGAATAGTTTCTAACTGTCCCTTACAGGTCAAAAAGGAAGGTACTGGGCCGGAGGGACTCAGAGGAGGAGCGTTCACGGGGACCCGCCCCTTCACCCCCTGTCACTCCAACAGGCTGCTCCCCCGGTCTGGCTTCACTGCCTCGACAGTCTGGCTCTATCCAGCGTAGCCTGCGCAGGTCAGCCACCAGCAGTGACAGCTTCAAGGCCCTGCTGCTAAAGAAGGGCAGTCGCCCTGAAAGCAGCTTCCGTATGTCTGCCACCGAGATCCTCAAGTGCACCGGCCCCAACCTCAAGAGGTCCCACACGGAGTCCTCCCTGGAGACGCCCCAACCTGACAGCCCCTGCAGTCCTCTGGGCCGCGGCAAGAGGGCGCAGGAGGAGTGGGCCCGCAGTGAGGGCTCGCTGCCCCGCTTCGCCCCTGCCTTCTCCTCCTCCCACGCGGGAACCAAGCACGGGCGCTCTCGCACGCCGCCCTCTGCTGCCAGCAGCAGGTACAGCTCCCGCAGTCGCATTCCCAGTAGCCCCATGACCGTCATCTGCGAGCGGGAGGGCGAGCTGGCAGAGGCTGCTGAATTCCGCGAAGCCCCAGAGAGCAGGACTCTAGAGGAGGCCCACATCAGCCCCCTCCTGTTACAAGACTCCAATTGCACTTTATGTGAGGATGGCTGTTAGAAAAGTGGTGGGCACCGGCCCACCAGACAAAAGCCCTGGTCTAAAATCTGGGCACATCGGACCTAATAGACCATGTGAATTCTGCATTACTGTATAAAGTTTTTTTTTTTTTTTATATACATTATATCGCCTCAATCACCAATTATTTTTATATAATCAGCTCTTTAGTCCCAAAGCAGTCGTGCACTGCTAAAACCAGTGTAGCTTTTAAGTCCCTGGTCTGTGGGGTTTTTTCTTCCATTTTTCCATTTGAAGAACTTAAAGGACCAATAAGGTTCTTTAAGCTATAATATGTCGTCTAAAGAACTAAACTTAAAGGTATGTTAGAATTGTGAAATGACAGGCATGTTTTTGGTGCAGTGATGTTAGAGAATATAGCTGTTGGGCTGTTTCTAATAAGTTTTTCTTTTTATGAATACAGACTTAAAATGTACAGAGATTTCAGGTAATTCAGCCCATGTAATTTTATATTCTTGCATTGCCTTGGTTTGAACAAAAGCCAGCAAGATGGTTAACCATTTCTGTGGTTCTTTAATTCTGCACTTATTTTCGGTCTGTGACCTTTGTGGCAAGAAAACTTATATTTTAAAAGCCAGATTTGCAGAAAAAAAGGCATGTATAGAAGTTGGTGCTGAGATTTTAGTTTTAAAACTTGCTTAGTTGGATTTTTACACAATCTTGTTTTATTTTTGTGTCCGATGTTGCATTTTCACAGTCTAAGTTTGTTCATTTGGGGAAGAAATTTGAAAAATAGATTTTATTTGTAAGTGGTTAGTTACCAAAGAGCTAAGGAATACAATTAAGCCTATTTCCCCAAAATCTGGATCAATGTTCTCTAATAATAAACTGAATGTGCCCAGAATTGTATATAACAGTATTTCAAGTAAGTGGATTCAAAATTCAACGTAGCTCTTACTGTTACTGTAGCTACACTGTCCATTATTTTACTTAACTGAAACTTTGTTTGGTTCCTACCTAAGCTTGTATTGTTTAGAAATAGAAATTTCAAAAATAACATTCGTCTCATTTCTATTCATCAGAATTTGTACAATTTTATAACCTTTGTTTTTGAAAGGGGAAGTACCTTTTGTAGACTATTTATTTCAGTACTGTGTACAGTCCATGACTAAAAAAAAAAAAACCCCGTCTGTATCAACTGCAGTCCCGAGGGGCGAGGAGGGGGGCTTCTGTAATAAAATCTACACTCATGGTTGATTGAATAAATCATTCTGGCCTTTTCATGTTGACGCCTCATATCCCTGCAAATAGTTGATTTAATTTAATTTAATCACTTGCAAACATCTTCAGATTTAAAGGCAAGGAATCAGCATAAAATATTTGCATGTGAGTATTCACATTGAATAATTAATTCTAATTCATTCTTAATGCAATCCAGCCCCAAGACAGTAGCCTCCAATGCAGCTTGGCAACATTTTCCATTACATTTGCTGGTAAAGCAGGTTGAGTTAACAATCAGTAATTCTGGGAAATAATATCCGCGGCCAGTTAATAAATACCTTAAACTTGAATTTTAAAGAAATAACTGAACAATCTTAATGCTAAATCAATCCAACGTGGAAATATGAGCTATGTATCAAAATAATGTTTTAAACTTTCCATATAAATTGCATTTAAATTTTCTCAAAAAAATGGCATCTGTTCAATGTGGTGGTGAAGTATCACTGCTCAAATAATAAAACTCCAAAATCACCAAACACTTCCATATTCCAAGCATATTCCAAAAGGGCTAATAAATTACCCTGCGTTAATCCTCACACTGACGTTGCATGAGACGGTTGAGGTGATGATGAAGGGTCACACGGTACTTCTCCGCAGTGAAGATTGACTTGTTAACTGGTAACATTGAGAAACCATTTTATTAGAAAGCACATCTGCTATTGCGCAATTCGTGTGCACCCATATTGTTCATGACAGCAAACTGAGCATCATCCTATTTAGGTTTCTGTTCTTGCCTCCCCACCTAAGAAAATAAACCTTGAGAACAAAAAATGTTTTAGCATCAAAGTGTGAACCTTTAAATAAAGTCAATGTTTGTCCTGATTTAAAGGAAAAGAACAATAAAGAAAGGTAGCCAGGCAGCAGTAATGGTTACTACTCCAGGACACTGAAAGGTTGACCTGGTTGGGGGGATTGATGCCCTCACCCCTTTATTTTTGTAAAGCCCATCCTATGTACTGTATGACTGAAGCGTGATCACAGCAGCTCATGCCTTGGGTGCAAGAGCTCAAGAATATCATTGGCTGGTGTGATAATGATTTGGAAAGTTAACGTTTTGCTAGTTAAACGGCTCCCAAGGCGACGGAAAAACACAAAGACTAATAACGCACTTCTAAGAGAGGCTAGGATCAGTGCGCGCACACACACACACACACACACACTTTTGTGCAGCTCACCCGAGATCAGCTAACGACTAAATTTCCCCTACGTAGCTCACCTCCCAAAACTCCCTCGCACATGGGATAACAGTTAAAATATGTTCCACGCACACTGCCAACAGCTGTTGGCGGGGGCGTATAATAAAACAAAAGGCTTATGCTGAGCTGCACCCAGAAATAGTAAAACGATGACAAAAACCTTGACATGGTTTATGACATAGCTGTTCAGTATCGACATGTGGAGCCAGACGGTGGGAAGGACAGTGTCTCTGGAGGAGGGGAGGCTGCTTCTCATGGCTGGTAGTTCTGGTGGATAAAGGCCAGAACGTCCTCCTTAGACAGTTTCTCGGGGTCCACTCTGGTCTGAGAGTCATGCACCTTGACCCCATCTTCCCATGCCCAGAACAGGCGCTCAAAGTGGCAGACGCTGCGTAGACAGAAATGTTTTGTTTTGCTCTTCAAATAATTGCATATTTATTACGTATTGCAGAAAATAAAAATGGGATAGATCCATTCAGAAGCTTTATTAAACTCACTGGAAGGGGGCCACAGCGTTGGGTGGGAGGGCATACGTCGATTTCTTCGTCAGTTTATTGTAGAAAAATTTTCTTTTGGAGTTCTTACTGTACGCCATTGTCCAAGGGTCTAGCAGGTTTTGGTTGATAGGAAAAAGTGAAAAAACCACACGAGAGAGAGAAATGAGGTGGAAGTACCTAAATAGGACAAAACTCATTTACAGAACAGCTGCTCATCTCCACGGGAAAAACATACAAAAACCCTAAAGCAGATTCGGAGTTTAATCAGAGATCATCAGCGACGGGCTCCAACCCAAACTCACCGTTGACCGTCTTTATGATGTAGAGGCCGCTGGGCAGGAAGTGTCGGTCATCCCTGCCCGTGTAAGAAAGGCGAGGGACACCCCCCGAGCTCTTTGTCACCTTCATCTCAAGCCTGGGATGAGGTGGGGCATACAACAACATTTGCCTGTAACCACTCGTATGGGAGCAGGGTAAACAGTGCATCCGACATCTTTGATTAGCCGTTTAATTAGCCGTGGGTTAGGTATTGCTATGCACCAATTCCTCAGAGGATGGGTCTTCTGCTATCAATACATAATGCCCATCACAACTTTCGCAGTGTTAGATGCAGAAATTAGATACGATAACCTAGTTTTGCCTCTTATCTGACCAAATTCTTACCTGACAAAAATTTTATCCATCTCCTCCAGCCTGTACACCTCCTTTACTCTTGAGAAAGAGGAGGGGGGAGGGGACAGCAGAATGAACAGCATTTCTCTTATCTTCATGCCTTCATGTGTCCATGGAGGCAATAACAGGTAGCATTGACAATAGACAGGTTGCTGCATGGCCTACCTGATTGGGTTCATGTCGGGTCGGCTGGGTTTGGACACGGCCCTGACAAACTTCTCTGCCATCTGGATGCTGTCACAGACCCAACACACACAAGGCGGTTTCAACAGATACTACCACTACTGCTGAGGCGAATTTAATTTGTTTGAGTGTACCTGCATCATTGTATCATTGTTCATTGTATGAATGAACGCTTTAGGCGTTAGGCTAAACAGACTGACCGCAAGTTGAAGTGCTGGTCTCGGACATCCGTCCCGTTCAGCACCAGGGCGTCCAGGACATGCACGGCGTTGATCCTGCGCTGAGCCTTGCCCTGAGAACGTGCAGGTAAGGAAAAACAGTATATATCAGAATTACCAACACTGTGGAACCATTAGATCAGCTGATTAAAGCTGCCAATTAATCAATCTTGGAGTGTTCAGAATCTGAAATAAGTTAGTTCTGAGCAGACTAAAATCTAAACACCACCTGTTAAAACAGTCAAAACTCCTGAAATGAACTGCAGTGTCAGCCGTGATACCACTTTTATTCCACCTGAGACTCATTCGACTCAGTTTCACCTGATCACAGAATGAAAGGCTACACAGCCCCAAAAAAAATAAAAAAAAATTTCACCACACTATGTTCAAGACGACAGGTCTTTTATTGACAGTTCAGCTCCTGGAAGCATGTCAAGTTTTCCTTTGGATTGTCTGGTTGGCCTACCTCTCCCTTGAGTTCCTGCACGATCTCCACACTTAGTAGAGTGTCTCTAGGCAGCTCCAGCTTGAAGTTCTCCAGCTTCTTCCAGCGCAGCGGCGTCTTCCCGTCCCATGTGTAGATCTGGGACTTCTGCGCAAGAAAAGGGACAGTGGAAGGCCATCTCCAAACTCATCACTTCCTCCGCAGACCAGAGAGAGAGAACAGTTTTCCCCAAGCTTCTAGATCTTACCGACTAATCATTCAACGGCCAAAAGGGGAACCTCTTTTTCGTCCAGTCCCTTCACTGTCCATGTCACTCAGTGTTTTGAGTGACGTGGACGGCGAATACCCCGATGCTATATAGCGCCATCCCCAGTGTTGACAAGCTGCTAATGGTCCCCCAACGCGAACTGTTCCATCTACTCACCCCCAGGCTCAGCAGGAAGAGGTGCTCGCCTCCACCCACAATGCAGCGGTAGTCCAGGACATGGTGCACCTTGTCCAGTGTGCTGGAGCTCAGCGGGGTGGGCTTGTAGTTGAAGGACTCGATGTCTGAGCCCTGGTACAGGGAGGGAGATGAACTAAGCCGAGTGTCCGAGCTTTACTTCACACACGCCACTGATAAACACGCCCACAGCCCCTCACCTTCATCAGCTCGTAAAACTTTGTCCTGGGGTCTGCGGAGGCAGGCGTCACCCTGGCCTTGTCGGGGACCTGCAGAAATACAGAGAAAACGGATTTGACAGGCAGACGGTGAGGGTGATGGAGAGGGGACAGACGCAGAGGGGTGCCGTTTCTCGACCACCTGTCGTCGGACTCACCCCCCACAGCTTCAGGCATTCCTTACGAATCTCCGCCTGCCGGGATTCTGACAGTGTCCTGGCGGAACACACAAAACGCACAGACATGCAGTGTGTGTGTGTATAGACAGCATGTCCTCACAGTTACAAACAGACCAGTAGAAACGCGTGGGACAGGATCACATAGACTGACAAACTAAACTGGAGGCAAACCACTAGGAACTCTGAATACTAACTGCTAATTCTTCGACAACTTTAGCATCGAAGCAAACAAACTAAATCAAACCTGCATATATTTACCAACAATATAAGATAAAAGCACATAGATCCTTAATGCACTTCGAGAAAATTGGATATGGACAAGGTTGACTCACGTTTCCCGGACATAGGCGTGGATTTTGGCCAGGGCTTTTATCTGGACGGCACAGTATCTGGAGATGGGACATAACAGTTATAAGAAAGACCCTCTAGTTACCTCACAAAGCTTGTAATGGGTCTACTCGGCTCCTCAAAACAAAATAAAATGCATTTCTGGTCTATTTTCTGTGAGTATATTCACTCAGCTGTAGTTAGGTATAGGGTATGTATAGGATGTATAGCTTCCAAGCCTGTGTAACTAGCCGACTTTTCTAAAAGTAAAAAAAAAACGAACTTAGGATCCATCCGTCAGGTTTGTACGGTTCCATCTGTCAACATGGACAAATGTCCCATCACAAATCAGAGTTAATATTATACCGAAGGCATCCGTTTGTGTCACCATTGCCCCACCTCTCGTTAGAGCCGATCATGTAGTTACAGAAGTCGGTGTCTCCCTTGATGATTTCCAGAGGCACCACTTCATTGACATCAGATTCGGTGGGTCTCAGCTGGTTCAGCTTCTGGTTGACGGAAAACAGGTAGTCTCTGACCGGGTCTGAACCAGGCTTCAGACCTCGACACACCACATACCTGGCATGGAGAGAGAGAGA
>JAOYSI010072420.1:13405-29957 GCA_025775065.1 Hiodon alosoides
GAGAGAGAGAGAAGGAACGAGATTTCAGCCACGATAGGCTCCCATGCCCAAGCCGGAGACCGGAATCAGGGCTCTGACTTTGCAAGACCTCTCAGAGTTGGCGGGCCTGCTGGTGACAGGCTTGAAGAGGGAGACCCTGTCGAAGCACAGGTAGAGTAGGTAGATCAGGCCCACGCTGAAGGGGGTGAAGAGGTCAAAGGTCTTGCAGACGAAGTGACCGCCTGAAACACATGCAGAGTGCAACTGGTAACTGGTTCACAAGGAGGCTAGGGATGTGAGCCATAAGACCAAGCAGCAACTGTAGGAATGTAGTCGGGGGAAATTCTCACATGAAATAAAATATTAAGCAGAAACTACCGCTTTACATTAAAACGAAATGGAAGGGGGGTGGGCACAGATGCAAGTATGGATGTCAGTATACCTGTTCTGAGTGTAGATAATGCAGTAAGGATCTGACAGAGGAGCAGTTGTTTACTAAGGATCTCCTGGATGTTCTCTTGTCCCTCCACTGAGAAGCCCTGCATGCAGGCAAATAATCGGTTCAATGCAACACTGAGCACTTTCGAATCCTCACATAGCAAACTCTCAACCAGTGAAGTCGGATGCCTTCAGTGGGGTTCACACATTCCACAGAGGCGTGCGTCCAAGGTGGACACCAAATACTGGAACAGACACAATTTGTGAAGGAACTAGGGAAAACTTTGTCAATCCTCACCCCGTCTGCCATGAGGAAATGCAGCCCCCGCCTCTCCGTACTCTCCAGGACGAAATTCCGGAACGCAGTGATGTTCTCCGGGCGAGTGATGTCACCGTCCCCGTCGACCCCTCCTTCTCCTGGGTCCAACAAGTTTTGCAAAGGTGCACAAATTAATTACTTTTCCTACAATACATTTGCAAGTATTATTGTTCTTTTTTTGTAGGAAAACAGGGCCGGGTTCAAGCATAATTAAATGGGCAAATGCAAGTTCAAATGTTTAATTACTATTCATGCAGGGTTGCCAAAAAAACAGGAGCTGGTCCAGGCCAGTGAGTGAGCGTACAGCTCCCTTACCATAGTAAGGTTCGAAGAGCTCGCTGGGCGCCGCAAAAAAGTCCTCCAGCTTGAAGTCGTTGGGCCCGCGCAGCGTCATGCCGAAGCCCTTGGCATGCCAGCGTCTGCGCCACAGCACGTACTCCGAGAAGCCCCCGGGGCCTGCGCACACGTCCCCAAAATAGAGCAGCTCCCCTTCCCGGTCCCGAGTGAGGGGCTTCTGCTTGCAAAGGGGAGGGGGGTTCCAATCAGATGCACTTCAAATTAAGAAAACAAATCCAAAAACTAAAAGATCTCAGTTTTCACCGCTTTGGGAAGGAAAGTCCCTGCTCATATTTTCAGTTAACCCTTGAACTCGCTCATTAGAAATATCGGCAAAACAGAGCCCGGACCGGCACAGAGACAGGCCGCAATAACCTCACCCCTTCAGAGTCCTTTGGGTTGGTGAATATGTAGTCAAACACATGGTCAATGTTGGCCATTTTCATTGCTGCCCTGAGAAAACACAATGTAAACCGTTTAATACCTACCCTTCTTTTTATAAATCTTTTGATCCATAATTTTGTGTAATACGATGCGTTTAAAACACCAATACTACAAACGCATATAACCATGATCAGGAAAGCTGCGTTACCTGATCTGTGTCTATCGGTCCACATCACACAGCTGCCGGTGAAACGAAAGCCTAAATAGTCCTCTCAGTGTGCAAGGCTGAAGTTTTAAATTACCTATTGAGGAAGAAGACCCCCCGGATAGTCTCGTAAGGGTTTGACCGAGTCCTCGCACGGCGCATCTCCTCCCCCTCCAGGTCATCGAACACAGTCTAGGGACATGCGACAGACAAGCGCAGGCCATTTAAGCACAGCTGACACAGTGGTTTGCATCGTTCGGACAACACAAGGGTCGAACGGTGCACCCTATCTAAGGGCCTGCATCGCCCGCATGCTGCCTCACCTTGCACCGCAGCAGGCTGTGAAGGAGATCCTCAGTGCAAAACTTAATCTCGTCCTCAATCTGCAGCTTTCTCTGGAGGGGATGAAAAGTAACACTGGTCAGACGCCGCCAGCAAAGGCAAACAAGGGTAGCTATAAAGACCAAAACAGTTTAAACTGACGTGCAAGCGAGTTAACATAATCAAAAGCTTCACAGAGGCATGGGTAGCATTTAAGGGGCGCGTGCAAAGAAAGTCTCAGTGTTAGTTAAAGTGAACCTTTCCCACGGTCATCCAGTCTCTCAGCTCATCTGCATCTGGAATTTCAGTTGAACTCTCGGGAAACCACTGCACCTCCTCCACTGCACTAGGCTTAGGGAAAAAAGGGAGATGGTACTTAGCTAGGTTTCACATATACACACAGGCAATCACAAATTGAGGGTCATACACATCGGTTATTTCCATATAAACGTTACGCCAACTCGGAGGAGGGATCGGTGGAGTTGAGTACCTCTGGCTCGTCATGCCAATCCACGTTGAGTTCCCCTTGAAAGCCTTGCAGGGTGAGGCCAAGACCCCTCCGGCCACGCTGGGTTGAGGCCTCTACAATTTCTCGCCGTCCCTGTCCAAACTTCCCAAGCCCCTCGCCCTCCCGAAAACCCATTTTGGCCTGGAAAGGAGAGGATAGAGAATGGTGAAGGGGGGAAAAAAAGCTATGAACAAAAAGCTATGTACGACAAACATAATGTGTGATACTTTCTACTGAATGATGTAATGAAAATTGTGTCCAGCTCGGACTACAGTGCAGAGATTGGCACCCAGCTTCCCTATCCTCACCATGAGCTTCTGAGAGACACTGTTGTAGATGGAGAACTTGTTTGGGTTCTCCTGTGAAGTTTGAGCCTGCGTGAAATTTTGGGATAGTGAGGACATAGAGAACCCAGGTCTTTCATCTTCGCCATCACTTTGGGAATCACTCTCACTGAGGTCTGAAACAAACACAGCTTTAGTCACTAAATGCACAAAGTTTACATTAAAGAGGATGATGAAAACAATGCAGTTATTCTGATGTCAGCTTTGCAGAACTTATTAGAAAGCCTATATGTGGTCTGTATACCTATTTCTCTCACAAACATAGGAGAAAATGTGTTCTCAATGACACATAATCAGTGTATAATACAGCAAGTTCCCTTGTGGCAAGACAGAAATCCAGGTTACTTCAGGGCCACAACTTTACACTGTTAAAGTCAGTTTAATCAGTGGTTAATTTTAATCACATTTTCTGGCTTATAACGAATTTCCTGTCTGTATTGCCTCCTTGAGCTCCTCTGGACATTAGGGTAAAAATAGCCCTTGGGTGTAGTCATACCCTGGCTACTGTCCTGGAGCAATTTGTCATCTTCATATTCAACAAAACTAGGTTCATCAGAGTGCTTCTTCTTCTTCTTCTTAAGAGGGTCAGTCTGCTCCCCTCTTCTTTTCATCTTGGGGGGGAAGTAAACAAACAGTGCCAATGTTAGGACATCGTATAACACTAACACTTGAATCACTCTTTAAAATGTAAGCAGATGCATTATATTCCATGAGCACTTATCCCTATTTTTCTGAGTAAAAAAGTTACACGTTACAAAAGAAAAACATACACATAACTACAGATAGCGATAACTGCTGTTAAACCCGAATGTGCTCACAGAATAGGTCAAGTGACAGGTAGCGATGTTATGACAACAAACCATACCTCTGTGTTTGTGATAAATTGTACCAATTGGATAGTCTCATGCCACCATTCCCTTCTTCGAGTTATGTTTTGGGGGAAATTTCATCCAAACTGTGCAGCAGACTAGACAATCGACAACTAAACGGGCCTCTTATTTGAAATAAATTATGTTTAAAAAAATTATAGACACTTCGAGGGGCTAATCTGCGAATTGTATTCCCTTAGAGAGCTGCTAATTTTGCCTCTGGTTTATCCGCAACAGATTAACTGCAGTTTACTAGGTGTGTTCATCATAACATTATGAGTACTCCTGAAATTTCGCCCTTGTTATTGAATTCCCCGTTTCTAATCGATAACATACATTGAAAATCCGGTTTCCAGTTTCGTTTCCAGCGCTTCAGACAATTACAAATGACGACAAGGGGGCCTTTCTGCTCAGTGGGCTCTCACAAGTGACGTAAAGTGCAGACCTAAATAACGTTAGAGAGCCTCGTAGTTGCGTGCCATTGCTTACTGCGGCGGCTGCACGACATTCTAAGTGAGACAATAAAACCAGTACACAGTTTACAATTGGAGAAAATATTGTGGCGCGTATACTAAAATATCTGTGACTTTCCAAGTCAGTCGTCTTTCAAAAAAAAAAACTAATCTCCGTATTGTCCGCAGTCATGAAATTAGTGGAAATACAGAAATCCATGTTTACTTGCCGCAGCTTTGTCGTTACACGACAAACACACTGGCAATCTAGTCAGTTTTTTAACAAAAAAATATTTTTTTAAACATTCTAACAAATCTAAACATGTAATATACCATTAATTCCGATCTTCTTGCGCTGAAACGATTTGGTCTACAATTCTTCCGATTTTAATTCCCCGCCAGAGGGCGCGTAGACACCGCAAATGTTCGCTCGGTTGGGATTAAATGAATCCCTCTCCTGAGTGCATTCGAATCGGAAATATTAGTTGAAATTGGTAATAGATTAAAGCAGGCATTTGTGTGATTTACTAGGAATAGACTGGGTTTGACCTCCTACCAAAGTTCTTTGCAATTGAATATTGCTGTCTCGAGGAGGTTAACTTGTTAAACTTGACGCGGATGTGGATTCACATTTTAGATAAATCTTAGAGTAACTCATCCCACACGGATTTAAGGGCAAGACGTTCAATGAGTTGCCCAATTAAAGGGCAGCCGTTTTTTAAAACTTTATTACACAAAGGTTTGTAAATTATCCATGCATGTTTGCAAATATCATTCGAAGTGGATGGTTTATTATTTCGAGATCTATCGCCTGTTATGTAGAATTCAACGCCAACATCGTATCCAGTGGATATAACACGTGAAAATGATAGTTTTCCAGTGCTGTGTATCAGAATGGGAGTGTCCAAACAAAGTGAATTTCTGAAAAGTTACTTAACATTTACACGTTTATTGAGTCACTCCCAATATAAAATGTTTCCAAGCTCCCACTATTGCATTGGATAACCAAACTATTTCCTGTCGGCGCTGTTGGACAAGTAGTTTAATTAGTATTTTCACCTCAGTGTGACAGTTCTTATTTTTTTTCGATGAGACCTCGGTATTTTTTATATAGCCCAATTTAAAGTAGCCTGAAGAATTTCAAAGTTTACCCTTACTTTCACGTTTCATCTACAATCTGATAATTGTGGTAGTCATGCAATAATTACTTACTCTTTCCTTTTATTTTTGCAACCTATCGGTCTCTCAATTCATGGGTCCTTTACAGAAAAGCGTCTACTGGAGACTGAGTCTGAATTTCTTTTTCACGGCTTTCATGTTCTTCTCGGATATGTTTATTGTAAACAACTACACATGTTTAGAACTTTCGGAGAACAAGAATCAGAATTACACATTTGGTACCAACCAGTCATATCAGATTTCAGAAAGAAGTAATTCGGCGTGGATTAATATTACAGGAACCATTTATGTAAGTATAAGTGCTACACGTCTGTTTAAATAATATTCAATGACATATTTATTTGAACAATAGTGGATATGAATAGTGGATAAGTTTACAGACGTCCGATCACAGGGTTAAATCATAGGGAAAGCATCGCCTACACTGTAAAGTCGCGGTGTCGCCATTCAGATTGTAGCACTTGTGTAGCTGTGCACTGTGGCACTTTCAGTTGATAAATTCATCGTCTATAAATTAACATCAGTTCAGTCTGATATTATATTAGAGTCCATGTTTGCTCAAAAAACCAAGCATTAATTACAATTACACGCACGGATGTTGTAAGAAATGTAGATTCTCAAACTAGTTTTTATTGTTTGAATGCAAGAGTTCAACATGCGTAGGAAAAGGTTTCTCCTATGGACAAATGATGTACATGATTGGACTGCTAATTGGGTCTTTACTTGGAGGCACACTGTCTGACAGGTGAGTCTGATTGCGTCGTCTTCTGAAATTACGTCCAAAATAAACGTTTAGTTGTTTTAACACACGCACAGACACACCTACCTACCTCCCCTTAACATTACAATAACAGTAGTATAGTAAGAAACAAGTGCGTTTGTGTTTATTTATTTTGTACACGTAAATATTTGTTTGAATCATTGCACAATTTATTGCTCACAAATAGCTGTATAAATGAACTCTGATTGTGTCTTTAACGAAGATATGGAAAGAAATTCCTCCTGGTGGGTAGCACCATTGTGCAGGCAGTCATAGCACTGATGTCTGCCTTTCTGCCATACACCAACTTCCATCTGGCAGCTCGCTGTATTGCTGGCATAGCCTGCTGTGTCATCAATATCTGCTCCTTCAGTTTGGGTAAGATGCCTGTCCATCATCTGCAAATATGCTAGGAAGCTTGGCTCCAGACCTATTAAAGCAGTTTGGAGCTCTGTTGGTTAAAGAACAGTTAAACATGTTCTTAACTTGATTAACTATCATTTAATTGCATAATTGTTCCCTACCAAAACTTCCATTACTGTCTATGCACCCTTATTTTGGATCGTATGCTTCCTACCCGCTGATAAAAAAAAAAAAAGTGTTTTATTAGGTTAAGCAAGGTCACAGCATGTTTGATCTGCTGTTTCATACTCTGATCCATGTCTCTGTCATGCATTGCCCTGGACACGGACTCTGGTAGATCGTTGTGGATGCCAGTGATGCTGTGGTTCTGTCTTGATAGGGGTGGAATGGAGTTTGCCAAAGTACCGCATGTGGCCTCCTGCCTTGCTATCCTTCGCCTTCAGTCTGGGATTGATTAGCCTGGCAGCTGTGGCCTACCTCACCTCTAGCTGGATGCAGTTTCACCTGGCAATAGCTATACCACAGATCATATGTCTGCCACTCTACTTGTAAGTAACTGGCATGTGTGCGTCCTGGACAATTTGCTTTCTTTCATTGTCATTGCAGTTATCCACTGTCCGACAGGGTGGCGTGTAAAAACCGAATGGAAGGAAACCATTTTTGCAGGCTGAAATGTCACTCTTGATCGAAACATTATTTTGTCAATGAAATGCCATTGTGTACCAGCTCCATTCCAGAATCCCCACGATGGCTGCTTCTGAAAAGGAAGCTGGGAACTCTGGAGGAGTATAGTAGCAGGAGTCCTGAGGACAGTGAGTGTCTGCGCCTGGTAAGAAGGTGTTACAAAACTCTCTTCTTTCAAATATTCACTTAGCGAAGATTGTTATTGTGAAAGGTGAAAATGTGCAGCCATTTAATTCATTTTTCGTAACGGCTTAATAACCTTCCTTTGTGTATGTTTCTATGGCTAACAGCTTCTAAATACGGTTGGGAATGAGGTCCAGAATTCTAATAAAGAGCCCATGAGTGGTGAAAAACATTTTGATTTCATACACTTCAAGTCATCCACCATCATACTTCGTCTCATTATCATGAGTTACATTGGGTAGGTGAATTTTCAGTGGTGATGTGAAGTCACTCACCTTTCCAATGTTAACTCACTCAAGTGAATTCTGCTATGGTCTGCAATGCACTGATGAATAAACAACTTCAATGATGTAATTCAGTGGGCACGGGTGAATCAGTAGCCAGGAAAACTGCGTGCTGTGGCATTAAACAATGCTTCGAAGTATGGATGACTGCATGCGCAGTTACTGTTCACTAACCATTAAATGTTATTAAAAAAACAAACAATCATCAGTTTCATTTTGAATCAATGAATCAATTGTTTTTCATAAAACTCTGACATGTATGTTTCGATTGTATTCAGTTCTAATGTGATAAAGAGTGAGTATGTATTATATGCTCATCTAAACATATACTATATTTTCAAACAATCAACTTTTGCACTCTTGCCCCTTGACCCCCCCCCCACTTTTCTCAGTTTTGCCTCTGCTCTGACGTACTTCGGAATTTGCTTCAATGTGGGCAATTTTGGGGTGAACATCTATTTGGCGCAGTTCATCTCAGGGTTGTCGGAGACACCCTCCCTGCTGATACCTTTCCTCCTGGTGCGGTTTGGGCGCAGGCCCTTCAGCATGGTCTCCCTGATCATGAGTGGCAGCGCCTGCCTGCTGGCCCTCCTGGTCTCGAAGTTCTGTGGTGAGGAACACTGGGGCAGATGTCGCATGACATTTTATTTAGCTGACATCTATGTATTCGTTCCAAATGCGTTTTTTGAAGCTTTTTACTATTCAGAACCTTCAAATGGCTACGTTCGATTTACAATGTTAGTGCTAAGGGTTTAATCTAACCTGGTGCCTGTTTTCCAATGAAAATGACTACAACAATTAAATATGTGAAGTGTCCAAACCTGCACTTGGATATATGAAGTAAAGTCACAAGTTGTTAATCAATAGTTAAACACCAGAGCTTTTTTTTTTTACCGGATTAATACACCCATGTTATCACAAAAATCAGTTCAAATCCTCTTGTAGGGTTGTTGGATGTGTTCTTTACATGTCTTCATAGATATTCCTTCTCTTGTGATGGGGTTGGCTCTGATGGGGAAGTTTTGCATGCAGACAACAGTATTTGTCTCCTTACTCTATGGAATAGAACTCTTCCCTACCATCATAAGGTAAATGAAGCATTTTATGCTAAGTTATGTTATTAGTTCAAGTCAAGTACTCATTGAAATGCCTCAGGGTTGTATCTGAATCACAGTATGGCTGATGGAGAAAGATTGACAATGAAAGAGACATTGACAATAATATGATAATGTCAATATTTAAGCATCAGAGGAGCTTAAAACTTCCATAAAAATCAGTTAATTATTGAGAGTTTTGTAACGGGCTAAGCACTACGGTGCATAGACACTCTTGATTTTAATATTTGTTTTCCTTTCTTCCTTCTGGCGTTACTTGAAAGTCTATAAAATCCAGATGATTTCTCACCATACTTGACAAAAAAAAAAAATATTATCATATTGCCGATATTGGCATAAAATGTGACTCAGAAGTTAAACCATAACTGCTGTCCTGACTAGTATATTGAAATATTAAGGTCAGTTTGTGCCAAACTGCTGTGACTTACAGAGAATACAGGTCCCACCTAATAATAAAAAGGTCTCTAAGACCTTTATTATTCTGAACTGTAATAAGAGCTGATCTTGGTTAATAGGTTATATTGCTGTAACTTATAACCTATTAAGCTTATTTTCTAAAGCTGTATGGCGTCTTCAGTGAAGCATCGAATGCAACAAGAAAACATTAACACAACCACACAACATAGAATATCAAATTTACGTACTTGCCTTTTGTTTTAAACTGAAGTGTGAAGTATTTTTATTGGGTGAGTGGGTAGACATGTGTCATGTTGATAGTGACTTGCCTCGCCTTCCCTTTATTTACCATGTGATTCAGGCAGAAATGTGTGGGAGTAGTCAATCTGTGGTACCGCATTGGCTCCATCCTCGTCACTGTAGTGTCTCCGGGAGATGAAATCCCCCTGGCCGCCATGATCTCCTACGGCATTGGGCCTATCCTGGGAGCCTGGCTCTGCCTGCTGTTGCCTGAAACCAGCGGAGTTCCCCTCCCCGACACCGTCCTGGACTGTGAGATGCAGCACAGGCAGAGCCTTCAGTTTCCACCCTGCTGCAGGTGATGGTTCTTTCAGTTGCCACATAGAACTGGCCAGAGAGCATATTACAAGGTCACAGGGCAGAATGGTTGAATAGTGGCCCAGGTGCGAGACTCTTGGTAGCGGGCTTTGTGAATTCAGCTCCTCTATGGTATACCGTACGGTTAGTCTTAGAAGATCACTGAATTACCATTAATGAAATAAGCACATTTTCACACGTTCCTTTCACGAATAGACATAAATGGTTAAGGGTGAATGCAATGCAATGCAATGTGTGTTCCCTCTCATTTTCTTATAGTACAGCTGTCTCTCACTCGTTCTTGTAGATTATATCGGAGTTTACTTATAGGTAGAAGAATACAGTACAAACACTAGAACAGCATGCAAAGCAACCAGGGTTCTTTTGTAAGAGAATTATTAATCTGACTGTATGGGTGGAAAACATGTACCTCTGTTTATTGCCATCTGTGGCTTTAATATGAGTGTATTTTTACCTTTTAGTATCTGATGCAAAAGCTGAACATTGATTATTGGAGCATTTATCTATTGAAAGCCTGCGGCACATTGTACGTAGATTTCCTTGCACGTTTGTTTGTACCCCTGACTGGTATTTGACTCCAGGTCCTTCAAACTTCCACATATCAGACGTAACTTTCCTGAGACAATGAGTTTGCCTAGCTGAAAAGTCCCCAGCCTGAATATTTGTATCTTGACCTCAGTCTCATGTGTGAGCTCATGCTTACAGTGACAGTGAACTTTTAATATAATAAGACCTATTACAAAGCGGGACAGTTCATGATTGTAAGTTATTTTTAACTCTTGCTCTCATTTCTCTCAGACAAGACAAACAAGTCAATGAACAGTGAAATAAACCTTCTTAAAATAAGTGTGTAGTTCACACAGGAGCAATTCTTACACTAAGTGTGAAACTAAATTCAACTTCTGTGCCGTGTTTGTTTAGCTTTAGTCCTCGGCTAATAGTTGTTATCTTAGTTAACATGAAAAGCTAACGTTTGAATACAAGCCTATGCAGGTGCTCTGTGTGTGTGTGTGGTCGAATGAATGACTGTGTTTTGGGGCTGAATAGATTTCAGGCTGCTACATGTCTTGCTATTAGAAAGAGGCGCACCATCCGTTCCTATGATACAGTGAGCTTTACTTTTCCATTAACCAACTGACAACTGACCGCTTTCCTGGTCTGCATACAGGGAAACGTCCTTAAATCATACAAAAACTGTGGTGGATTTATGTAGCTTGAAAGTAAATTTATTGGGCAAGCTTCTTGTGGCAAAGTTACTTTGACACTAGTTTTGTGTAGTATTTCATGCACAGTACGCAAAATTGGAGAAAGAGAGAGTAGAGGCTATGTCAAGGTCCACAGAAAGGGAAAAAAAGGACCTTTTATAACGGAATCAGCGAAGCCCCAATGCGAGTGGTTTAATTATTCTCCAAGGTCAGCATCCATAGGAAATGGCCACCTTTTAATCCTGAATGACATCCGTTTTGGGGCGGCCTCAAACGCGAAGCGGCTTAATCGATCTCCGGAAGCGGCTGCCCATCCTGTGCGAAAAAGGATACGGGGTTCTCCAGAGCCGGAGATGTCTTAAGCAAGTGGCCAATGACGTCTGTGCAAAGCCTTTAATGGCTCCGTGACCGCCATCAGCCATCGCTTTCTCCCATGAGAGCAGCGTGGCCGGTGACAATAAAACGCTGGCTTAATGCCATTTTCTGTCATCCGAAGTGGGCCCTTCAGGCACAGACGACACATTACCTAGCGCTGACCCCCAACAAGCACAGTGTGCAGGGGACATTAAAAGCCTGGTGAGCTTCAGCAGGACAGTGCTAACCTAAGAAATAGGGAGTTGAGACTCTGTACCTGAGCCTCAGTGGAGTTGTACAAGGCTTCCGATAGCATTCTGGTTAGAGTGTTTCCCCTCCTGTCATTTTCCCTAATTCATTTTTGGACTCCAATGGTTGTAAATCCAGTGACCCCGTTTCCTCTGAGTGACAGGACAACTGGTAATATATATAAACTGCAAGGCAATGAAAGAGCGTCTGCTAAATGACTCAAATGTAACCTGAGAGATTTGGTCAGGGGTCTAAAGACTAGGCACGGTAATGAAGACCCTGGACAATTTTTGGTTGGTCTAAAAATCCACCCTGATTTCACAGTCTTAACTCTAAATGAGTGTATAATCGCTAAAATGGACTAAATGCATTTGTAAGATAGGATAAATTCAGAAGAATTTACCCTTGTCTTTTAGGAGACTTCTGCTTTATTTCTTCTAGTTTCACCTACATTTAGAATCAGAATCCATCCAAGAATCAGACTGAAATTGAGCTTGATCCGGGATTCTAAATTTCAGATGTTAGTCTATAGGCATCACAGGAACAGGATTCCAGGTCTTTTAAACAATTACTTGAGACTGGGAGACTGAAATTTGACCCATTAGTAAATGAGTATATTCATTCGGGTCAGAGGACAGAGCCGGTCTTTCTCCTGGCGCATTTTTTAACATGCGCCAGGGGCTGCTTAGATAAAGGCCAATATTTATTTAACCAAACCTTGTGTTTGAGCCTGTTCATGATATTTCCATTACGTTAACCGAAGGTGCATAACTGTATTTTCTTGACAGGAAATCACTGGACTCTGTACAGGATAAGGAAATTTACTTTGTCAGGAAAACACCAAGAGAGACTGCCATTCATGGAGAAGAAACTGATCTCTGCCTAAGAGATACTTCTACATAAGACAATTCAAAACAATTGTTAAAATGTTCAATATTTTAGGTCAATACTTTAACATTATAGAAGGTCTTTTTTATTTTTTGCATGTTCTGATTTTAATTTGAAGCTTCCTTTACCCTGCATATTGTACATACGCACACACTTATGCAATTATTTAAAATGTGCCCTTATGAAGTGGTTGGTAGGTTGTTTTAGAATCCAGTTGTTTGCATGGATTTTCTTATTAATGCTGTTATTTTGCATACATTATTACAACTAAATCAGACTGACAATTCAGTTTATAATTGAGATAAATTTCATTAATTTACTTTAACCACCTCAAGTTATTATAGAGGAGAATGTGTAATATCAGTGTCCATTATCTTTTAAAGTTAGAGCATTTAAATAAAGAACATTAGTGGAATGTCCAGCACGCATGGACGGACTGCCATTGCTTGTAAACCAGCTGGTATTCAACATTGCAGGAATGTTGAGACGGTATGCGATAAAGCTAAAGTAATAAAATGTGGATTTTCGATCTTCAAAGGACAGGTATTTTTCATAGCGTCTTCAGAAGTTATCCAGAAACTTGTTATACAAGGGTCCTTTTTGTAATATTTATTACTTTCTGATAAAAGATGTGACTAATGGTATGGTTTAGTGTGGACGAAGTCATCCATTATTGCCCTTCGCTACGCGCAAATCTTTAGTGTTATCAATGAAGTTGAAATCAGCAGTGGGACTATTCAGTTATATTTGACTATATATATCTGAACCCAGAATGATAATGAATTACACAATACTTTAAAATGGCAAATCCTCACAGACAATGATGAGACTGAATGCCATGTTCATGTACGCTGCACATTGAGGAAATGATCATTGCTAGGAAACGGGCCATTTTTGCAGGGTTTTTTTTTAAACATTTGATTCGGTTTGAAGAGGCTAGTTATCACTGATAATCAAAAGAACCCAATGACCATGATCTGGTTTGCGCGCCTACCCACCAAATAATCTTATAAACATTTACATTTCACCCATTTACCCAGAGCAACGTACAAAAGTGGAGAGGCAAAAACTGTGATCATTTAAAACCATGGAAAATGGTTTCTCATTGAAGTTCCGCTCTATGCCTGAAAAGGCAATTTTATGCCACTCATTTCTTAATGAGCAAGATAATTTCACCCGACGATTTACTCTTAAAAACTATAAAAGATAAATCAAAATACTGACACTGAATACTTAAATATTCAAATTTATTTCCTTAACCTTGCACTTAAACTGAAATACAATACAAATATCAGATGAGAAGTCCTTGAAATTAACTTTATTAGAAGTTAAAACGCAAACGTTACACATCACTACACACACACATTCCAAAATTCAAATTTCATGCCAATTAGTATAAAATACCTTCAACATAAAAATGTCTATTGCTACGTTATGAAAATCACTTCAATAACTTAAATCTTACTAAAATTATAAGAACATCAGTCTGAGAAAAAAGAAAAGAAAAATGAAAGGGGTTTAAATTAAAGTCAAAGACGGTAATTGTGGGACAGAAATAGCGGACTAAATCACTTAAGGTGATCATCTCTTTCTTTTGGCCCTTAAAGTGACAAAAAAAAATAGAACCCTTCAATAAACACACACACCATTACTTGATATGTGATAAACTTGATATTAAACATTTACAAGGTGATTCCTGTTATAATCAATAACCTAGGCATGCTCAGAACCTTTTCGATATATATAAATGATTAAAAAATACATTCAAATAACTAAACTTGAGCTTTCTGAGCAATTATTCCATGTATACCTTGTCATTTGTCATTCCATAACAGCAGCACATTTTATTTCCCATATTAAATGCATAGTGTTTTATAAAAAATGAAATGACAGACGATGGCACTCAAAGCCATAGCTAGAAGAACTCGACCTCTTATGACATCGTTGCAAAGTCTTACGTCAACTTCTAAATTATTCCTGTTTAGTGTGTAAAACACGCCATTATCAGCATGGGTTAGACACAGGTAGTTTATGACCTGGGTAAGCTAAAACACAACCATTTGTGTTTCTTCTTCGGTTGGAATCTTTCGGGTAATAAAAATACACTTATTACCCAAAACGATCAGTACATTTGGATTAACTGGTTCAGTGCCCGCGTGCAAAATAATCAGGGGACTTTAGAATGCTTATTACCTAGTGCATTCTCACCCATGTGTCAGGGAAACAATTTGTTACTCATTAAGCACTATAGCAAAGCTTAAGTTTAAACTCCAGCACTTTGTGACTCAAAATAACACGAGTGTCGAGGAGGTAAAGTATAAATACTTAATATACAAAAGAAATGACAGTCCTCCCCCCAAATGTCAGGAAAAGGAAAACATTAGTCCTTCATACTAGCCAAGCTGCATTCCCCTGGAACGGCTGCCCCAGTGCAGCCCCTTCAGTTGTAGAACACAAAGTTGGCGGGGAAGACGCCTACCTGCCCCCTCAGCTGGCCCTCCCACCAGTCGTACTGCGAGTCCGTCTTGGTGACGACTGTGATCTTGTCCCCCGCCTCGAAGCTCAAGTCCCCCGGCTGCTGGCCAACAAAGGGGTGCGTCGCCGTAACAACCAGAGGGCCCCCCGCCGATCTGCTCAATGCTACAGGATGGTTGCGTGATCCCCGAGAGGCAGGAGTAGTATGAGTGAGGGAGAGGGAGGTAAAAGGAAAGAAAAAACACAACAATTTTATAAGGACATTTAGTTCTTTAAAATCTAATTGTATTAAACTGATATCTTACTCTTCGGTTAGCTATACAGACAAACGTGAAGGGAACGCATGAGAGTCAACTTCCAACCCATTGCAAGACTGCCCTGCTTGTTCATTGTACAGGTAAACACATCCATTACATTTATTTTATGTTTACTGATTTTTGTTTACAACCATGTTTTATTTAAAACAATTACCCATCGTTACGGTAAAGCTTTTTAGAGTGGTTAGCTACCAAATGAATAACTTAAAAAATGTAAATTAAAGTCAGTAAACAAGGAAAAGACCACTATGCTTTTAAAACCAACACTATCGCCATAGTTTACTCAAAAGTGCAGAATGTTCTCTAAGAAAGGCAAATAACACTTTATTCTGGCACACAACATACCACACATTATGAACCTAACGAAGGCCCAATAATAGGTGAAAATTACTACAAATTACCAACACCGCAAGTGTATAATGGTTTGGCGTGTGCGTACACACACGGTGATATATTATAGGATGATATAGGATAATTACAGTTTCGTAATAACCAAGTAAAAACCAAACATTGTCTAATGGATATCCACCATGCAACAATTATTTTAAAGTGAATACACAAGAGGGCAGCATGCACATGACAAAACGAAATCCTGTGCAAAACGAATTGGAGAAACAAACGTGTTAATAGGATACAGGAGATCAGGCATTGTACTAGTAGTAGTGCAAGTAGTGAAACCATCTTTTTTGTAACGCAGGATACCTATGGGCTCATTAAAGCAAGCAATTAATCATCAATTAGCAAGTTCAAAAGGCACGATGCATCGTTCTTCCTTTTATAGTCAAACATACTTTTATTGCATTATTATTTGTATTCTTCATATGACATTGGGTCACAGATGTTTGAATGATATAACGGAAAAACCTGTAAGCTTACATATTTTGTTACAAAATAATTCAAGCTTCTCTCTTTAATGCAAAGTATTCAAACTTAAAAGACCTGTGCCTACAAAACACAACACAAAAGATATTGACATAGCACATTCCTTATTCTCGTTCAAGTGTATCTGCTATAAGACACATGCACAGTGACTGGCCATGTTGCTGTAAATCAAAGATAAGGTTGAATCTTATTTTATACGCTTTTTATTGATAATGAGTTTTAAAACCAAAACAACGCCACTATTGCCGGCCATCATTGGCCATGCCATGCGCACGCACACACACACACACACACACACAGTGCAGCTCATACAACCCAACACATACACACAGTACAGCTCATACAACCCAACACACACACACACACAAACACACACACACCATAATGCAATGTGTGAAAAAGTGAACTCGCACACTTCAATAAGAGAATAAGTGGAGAATCAAAG
>JAOYSI010072420.1:37994-55979 GCA_025775065.1 Hiodon alosoides
CAGTCTCTATCGAAGATTTTTATATATATATGCGAACGGCCACGCGCGCGCACGCGCACACGCACACGCACGCGCACACGCACACACGACATTCAAAGCAGCAATAGTGACAGAAATTGCGATGAAACAAAAAGTGAAGTGAATTTCAAAAGAGCAAATAATGAGTCATTTAACTGTGCACCTGACACGGCTGAATCCTGCTGCCTGGGTTCCAACAAATGACCTCAACAAGATCACGCTTGGAGGTTTCCGGTACTAGATTAGAGAACACATTCAAGCACAGGAAATGATGAGGATGACTCCAGGACCCAAAATACCAGTTTATCGGTGGGCATTGTTCCAACAGTGGATTCAGCTAAACTACATGAGCGAAAAAAACTCATTGCTGAGTTTGAACTGAATTGCTCACTGATGTCCATCTATAAAACGCAGCCTTGGCAACATTTCAGCTCGCTGGCTTAACGGTGATATTCTATATCATCGTCAACCTCCGGAAGCCACTTGCCTCTATTGATCTTTTTCACCAGCGGAAACACTTAAAGCTTATAAAAATATCTATTCTGGGGAAGAAAATGTGTTCAGGAAAAAAAAGCAGCTTCACAGGAGTTTTTTCAGCTTCTGGATTTTCAGTGCTGAAAGAGTAAATCTGGGATAGAAATGTTAACATCTTTTATAAGAGATAATATGAGAGACATGATTTTAAATCATCTGCTGACCTTTGCATTAAAGCTTGCGCCCCAGGAAGGGGAGAATCCGAAGGTGGGGTGATGGATTCTGTGCTAGTGCGCATTTACATTACCTAGCACGACACTCAGCAAAACAGAGTCAGTCATTCTGAACAGGGCTTGAATCACAAATATTCTCTACCCCCCTCAACCTCAGCAATAGGACTCACATAGGAGTGCTGTTAAATTTTATTTTTATTTTAAGCCATAAAAATGCATCAGTTGTTTATTTTTTTTCCCATTAATAAACCTTTACTGGAATTTCTCAGTGTACAGTAAATAACCAAAAAGATGCATGCAGAGACAGTTTTCTCTGAACAAATAGGAGGCGGCGGTTAAGAATTTGAAAGACAACTACCTCCAACATATCTCCTTCGGAAGAGACTCCCAGTATTAGACATATAGAATCATTTCCTACACTATTTGACAACAAAAGGCAACTGAATGTTCGTTTAAAGATTGACACTACCCCCCCCCCCCCAAAATAACTGCCTCAGTCTGGCTTGTCTCTACTTGACATACACCCCGTCAACCGTGCTCCAACACGTTATCAACATTTATCACACAATCGTCCCCATTTCTCTGCATGTACCGAGGACGTTTACCACAGCAATTCCTGTCATTAAGAAAGCATTAACTTTGGGCATGGACTGAAGTGTTGCATTCAGTTATAGTTCTTAACTGTCAAATCTTTCAACAGGGTTTGGGACACTATAATCAAATAAAATCTTTGGAGAGTATAGGATGACAACCAATATTGAAAAAAAAAAAGTCCAAAAACGACGAACGAATATAAACCAACGCCAACCGATTATAACCTAAGCAGTGTCTCCGCATGCGAACAAATGTATTCAAATGCGATTGAAATGTAGTCAACGAGGATCTGGAACTGCACTGGAGGAATACCACACCTCCCAGCATGAAGGCAACGCGACATAATAGGATGCAGATGACTGCTAAGGATGTAACTGCAGCCGGCTCGTTCTCATCTTCCCATGGAACGGAGTGTACTCAGGCCATGCCACTACAAAAAGCTGCACCACCCTGGAGCCTCTAACGGCTGAAATCAGTCACACGTGGATCGGGTGCTCCTCCGTCGATTGAGGGGGATTAGCATTAACTGCTCGGCGGACGCGCCGATAAAGGGTGGGGGAAATACATAGCATCCAATTTGCATAGAGGCATTGATCAAGCAAACATTCTGCCGAAGCACGTTGCTCAGGAGTGCCACCACAGTGCTCCACGACCCACTCTGTGATTCAACACATTTACACCGAGTATGCATTTTAATTACGTTTTCTCCATAGAATCACCCAGGAGACAGCAAGAGACGGGTCACAAAGACCTACGGAAAAAAAAACAAAAAAAAAAACAAACAGCTATGCCCCGTATGGAGTCAATTTCTCCTCATGCTAGTTTTTACTGCCAGATGCAGGAATCCCTCTCCAACAGTGCCTTTTTGAGCCATGGTTATAAAGCATTCACAGGTTAATGCATTTTACATTATCTCCCCAACCACCGTGTCTAGTCTGTCTGACCTTTTATTTTTGAATGTGTCCGATATGGAAGGATTGATACAGCTACGTCCGAGTGCCAATTGCTTTTGTTCCATGGAGGCTCTAGCCCTGGAAAATGCTCTCTTGACTCCATTTTTATCTGGGCTTTTGGAGACAATGTTTTCCTAATAATGTATCTTTAACACACACCCCTTCAACCTACCTCAACACCAATCTCAAACCCCCCACCGAGTCCAGCAATACCAATGGCTGAGGGAGCAGACCACCCTAAAGAAAAAAAAACATATACATCCAATACACAAGAATACATAAGAGCAGAGATTATTAAATACAGCTTGTGTTTGTTTTAAACATTATCCAACTTTGCTCTCCACACATATTCATAACGTGTGTGTGTGTGTATACATACATATGGTCAAAGTGACAGATGTGACAGCAGCATATTTTTACATTTTTATTTTATTTAAAGAGACAGACACTTACGGCCATCGTGAAGTCGAGCCACCACAATTCCGCTGCCTCCACGCGCAGTGATCATAAAGCCAGCCTTGATGACTGATATGATGGCCAGCCCCTGGGCCTTTGCGATCACATGAGCTTCAAACAAAACAGCAGCCACATATAATCAACAATGCAATGCTTTGCCAAAGTGCATACTACGGACATTGTAATATTATTGAAAATAATTGTTTCAGAGCTACTTGCCATTGTATCTGCATAAAACTGAACCTTATATTTTTAGTAACTTACTCTCCCTAAAAATGGTTGTACATTATGTTTAAATAAAACCCAAAATATCTCATCCAGAAAAAAAGCAGAATTCTACAGCTATTCCTTAAAGTACTTATGTTTAAGGGCTTATAATTTACCATGAATAGAATTTCCCTCAATTTCTTTTCGAAGACACCTAAATCTCACACATTCCATGTACATGTTTTGGTCTATCAGAAAATTTCAGACTACACTAATGACTAACGGTCTGTGGTTAAAGAAGTTGCTAAACCAGCACCATGATCTTTCAAAGATAACACACTACATGAATAATTATTTGGCATAAGAAAGCCTGAGTCACAAAACAAATAGTTAAAATACAAGCCTGACTCCATCTTAATTTTATAGTTGGTAGTTAATGTTGTTAAATGATTTTGGAAATGATTTAAGTTTTTTATTGCTAAAATTTAGCAAACAGATATTCATGAACATGCACATGTTCACAGTGATTAGCGGGAGAGATCCCATTTAACCAAACAATGTTCGCTGCTGTCTTTTTTATTTTTTCCCCCATTGTAAATTTTGCTTTTGATGAATCCACTGCTGGATTGTTGACGAGAGAAAACGCACGTTAGGCACTCCTAGGCCCAACTGTATCAGAATCAAACCAACCTGTAAAAACAAATCCTTGGCACGAGAGACTGTTTGTCTAAATTCAAACATGACATCAGTCAGTAGAAATGCCCTTTCTCAGCTTTGCATGAGATATTCTAAGCCCGTATAGAATGAAATCCCAGCGACTCAAAGGCAAAACTTTGCTAGTACGTTGACTTATGCGACAGGCAAGGGAAGGGTGAAGACATTGTTAACCCTTTCCAAACCAGCTGTTAGGACAACTGTGGAAGCCACTGAATTTTGTTAAATTACTTTCCATTATGTAACTCGGGCAAACAAAAAATGATGTACCTGGAATTAGTTTGTCAGGTCCAGTCCGATTTGAGATCTCAGTGAACTCTCGCAAGATTTTGGCAGCTTTCTTTGCCTCAGACTTCATGTTGGATGGTATTGGGTTATTCACTGTGAACAAAAATAAATAAATAAAATAAAATAAATAAAATTTTATTTAAAAAAATAAAATAAATGAGCTCACGCACACAACCGGCAACTTATATCAAGTGACTGATAGTTCTAGATATGGGTTTACCCTTTGACACACACCCCTATATTGACCTATTATTAATTTCCAATTCAATTTTAAATAAATTACACACATTAATATAGGAAAAAAACTGTATTAATAACCAGTAATGATTACTCCTGCGTAACGGTCTTGGGAGACCACATTGCAGCCCCCCACCCACTCCCAAATTTTAATACAGTTCACATGACCACTACTACCATGCAAAGTCTGGATCAATTGAACTATAATATTTTAAAAGATATCCATTATAAAGAGACCAAACAGCCAACAGAATAACTTCTGGCTACAGTCTCCTTTTGTGGTTAACCCAGGGTGGTGTGCTAAACGCATCAATTTCCATGCAGTCTCTCCAGTAGAAAAATTCAAGAAAAACCAGTAATGTCAACAGAACAATCCTCAATCACACCTGGAAGACAGCTACTTCTGAAGAAATCATAATCATGGGGTTGCACCAATTAAAGTATTTGGAATGAGTTGCTAGAATTCCCTGTGGGCTTTCACTGCATGGTTTCGTGATAAAATTAACTCAAAATGGGCAGTTTAACTCAGACATGACACAATGCAGCTTGGAAACAATCGACTGTGGCAACAGTCGAATAAGTAGATGATCACGGTACCTAAACATAACTACTAAATTAGTCATCTATTGACATATTCACATTTTATATAACAATGATACTACTACCAACAACTGGTAGTAGAAGTAGTATTATTAGAGATATCTATATATTCACAAAGACACAACTGTCCTGGCCATACACTACTCAACCCCAGATTACAAAGCTTTGATGTTTGAGATACAAGACAAAGTTAAAACTGACACCTTTTTAAATAAAATAACAATAACTGTACAAATGTAATATATAGGGTCCTATATTTTCCATTTATCTGAGGGTCACCCATATTATGTTGGCACATTTCAAAAGACCAAGCACATGACTCAAGAAGTTCTGCAAAAATAAGCTTGCTTGTGCAAAGGAAAGAATGAGGTCACCTTTTATTTTTTTTTTATTTTTATTTTTTTTAAACATAGTCAGGGCAATAGATTTTTTTGGAGATCAAGTATTTACTTATAAGAACATCATATGAACAAAAACTATTTTAGAGTGAGCCCAACAAGCTGAATTTCACCGGTCTGAATCCAATTCACGTCATTGCCTAGAATACATTGACGCCGCGCAATTGCCAGAGCACTGCTCCAGGACATGCCTCTCAATTGGCACGGAACCTCTCAGGCTGGCTATGAAGCCTTCAGAGTGAAAAAGAGACAGCTGGCTTGAAAGCAAGGGACTTGTATAGGGACTTGTCGTACGTCCTTACATGTGTGGTGGCATGATTTGTGGCGGAGAACTAAGACACCTGCTGATTTCAAATTGGAAAAACTGCTGCCATTTTCTGCTCAAGAAAGGGAAGGCATCTTGTCAATGACAGTCACTCCATTATTAAAACAGCAACGCTGCTACATTAGCAACGGCATTCCTGACAGTCCCGTTAGAAAGTCGATAACTTTGTGATATACAAGCATAAGCTCTCACAAACCACACACCACAATTCCCTGGTTACTCCATGCCACGTTTGGCCTTAATAATTGCAACCAGTCCAACATGAAACTTCATAGAGAAGTTTGGAATGCATAATTGTGTTCAAAGAGCCATTGGAAGAGCCATTTGAGAAAAGTGAATGGATGGATTTATGAATGGATAGCCTTTGTGACCAAACAAATTTAAATTTAAGTTGGTTATGGAAGAAAAAAATAAATAATAAATTATATACATACATATTATACACTTATATTTTTGTTACCACCTGGGTCAACACATCACAACACACCAGAAAAGTGCCCAGGGTCAGTTAGAAGCCATGCTTGGGTAATATAGTACTCAAATTCCCAGGACTCAAAATTCCAGCATACCAATGAGGTATCCATTAATACGCTGAGTCACTGAATAAACATTCCAGCGGCTAGCGAGGGAATGACATTGAGAATGCAATGTTTGCCATTACTACTGAACAAATGATGTTTGTCTAGGGAATAAACGTATTTGTAATTAGTCAGTTAGCCAATAATGAAAAAAATGGCTAGTTTCTTAATTTACTATAGCAAATTAGAGATACACAGTCGTCTCCAATTTCATCTTGAGCACAAACACCTGTTGTCATTAATTATTAATGTACTGTAGTACATCACCATTCACATAAGTGAACTAACTGTGCCATAATGACTAAAGAGAAGGCCTAAGTTACTATGAACAAGAGGTTTGCTTCAGTGAGAAAGGTTGACAAAGTATCATAAAAAGAAGTATCTGGTACAAAAGATGATTATCACTATTCTATTCTTCCAGAGGGAACTGGAAGTTATTTACGTTAGCCATGCCGGGTGACAAAGGGATCATCAGAAGATATTGTTAAATTAATTAATTAAATCTATCCCTTGCTAGAGCCAAAGTCATTGAATGAAACTGTCGCAGAAATAGTTATAAACAAAACACACCGATGGCTTCATAATATATTCGTCTCACTATATTTTATGATAAGTTTATAACTTATTATAACTTTTCAGGACATTAAACACATGTAAAACTAAGCACGACCTTCAGAATATATTGAACTCTCCTGCACAGCAATGCGAGTGTTTGTATAACTTTACGTCAAACAAAAATATTATAATTAATTGTAACTGTTAAAAGTAATCAACTTCTTGCATTTGCTTATGTTAGTTCGAAGTAAACCATGGAGTGTTTGGCAATATTTTGGTTAAAGTACAATTACTTTTTGCTTATATCATTAGTAAACTAAACGTCAATACGTGTTCACACCGCGTCAAAAGCACGATTTAGATGTGATGAGAAAAATCAATCAGCTGCTGTGCCTAAATACGAAAGCATTAGCCAAATGTCCTTAATAAAACCATTTCCTTTTTCTGTCGTTGACTTTTCACCTGAAAGTGGTCTAGCAAAACACGTGAGTTTCATGCATACGCAAATCTGTTTAGAAGATATTCATATTCCGGCTTTAATCTATAAAGTCATTTCGATTTGATGAGCAAATAGCCTTAACTTCCTGGAGTAACTTTTTAATTTGGGAAAACATGAATTATTATCAGATTCATGGAGAAAGCTGCCACGCTCTAATGTCAAGGCTTTCTTAAATAAGTATTAAAATAATAAGAAAATCACTTACTTTTCTAAAACGGAATCTTCCTCTCTGTTGTTAACGCGACAAATAGTTTTTGCTGCAACCACTCTCACCTGTAACAGGTAAGGTAAGGTAAGGTAAGGTAAGGTAAGACTACATTACTAGCTAGTCATACACCTGCCGAACCTGTTGCATTGGTCGCTGGTAAGAGGAGGACCCAAATGATGTGAAATAATTAAATTAATTTCTTAAATTATTTCTAATTACTTAAAATTTTTAGTTCTTGACCAGGAACAACTATATCAGAATTTTAATATGTATTAGACACAGGAAGAGAGATTCAGTTACATTTGAATCAGGCATTATTTAAGAACACACAGAAGAAAATGACGCCCATACTCTCGTTACTGAAATAGGACCCCTTAACTCCAGCACCATGAATGCTAATTAAACTATATTTTAAACGTATAGTATTCGTGCAGTTATTAGATGATTGTATTGACTATAAAACATTAATAATTAATTTGAGTGTCATATTCTGTATCCTGAAATCGAAGCATATGATTCAGTTGGTCAAGCAGGCTACAGTAATTGAGAATTATCCCGCAACGTAAGTAAAGAACAACAACTATTGGTTTTCTTGTTAAGTACACATACAAAAGTGTATTGAAAATCAGTTTGTGTCTTAATATTATGACAGTTTGCACTATAAGTTCGGAACAAAAAGGTAACAATTATAGTCTGCGAGTGTGGACAGGTTTAATGGGTAAGGCGGGATACAAAACATATAGCAAGCAATTTAATAATATTTAGAAAACGATTGTTAATGATAAAAAAAAAATGTTACGTTTAAAATATTAGTTTGTAGGATAATATTCTCAAAAATGGTATTCATATCCCCAAAGCCTCTTATTAAAATTACCTTTGTTGAGAATCATTCTCGATATCTACCTACATACTGAATGTGTAGACAGGTTAAGAGTTTGCATAAATGATCAGTAATTTCATTCCTTTCTCAATAAAGTCCCTAAAATGCTAGATGGCAGCATTGACCCAAAATGGCCTCGCTTCCATTATGGTGGTCCTCTCTTCCAGAAATTCTCTTGGCGCTATTATTTTCCAATAAGCTGGAAGAGGAGTATCTGAAGCTCTCACATTTTTTGATTGCCCAATGTGAGCAATGCTGTATTTTTCCAACATCTTTTTTGAGAGTTTGGTAAGAGGAATATACCACTGGGGAGTATGTACATGTATGATGTTTGATTGATATGTACATATATGATGATTGATTGATTGACTGATAATTGAATTTCGTTTTAAAATTATCTTTGGCAAATACAAGTGGGTTGAGAGGCACGTGATATGCATGGGTTGGTTCTAATAAAAAAAAATGTATAAAAAAACCATAAAGTTTGTCTGCCCGTATCTGTTGCAAATTCCTCATTCCTTTCTCAGAGCCATTCTTGTGAAAAATAATGCCAAAGTAAACACACTGAGTATGCAGTTAAAATGCCTAAAGTGTTTGTACTCTATGTACCGTGAATATTGCCCCCTCCCCCCTTAGTAAACAGTGCACCTACCTCTACGAGATGGGAGATGACTCCCAATACCTAGGGCAAGCCTGCATGAGCAATCGAGTTAAAAAAAAAAAAATTCCATTACCAGGCAGGTATAGCACCTCCATCTACTTATTTTAGTCTGACCATTTATATGTAGTTGTCATATGTGCTCAGTCATAGGCGAGGTTCACAGGCAAGTTTGAATCAGGCTATTGTCTTTTGTAATGTGTCACGCACATATGACGCATTGCAGGGCTTGTGCCAAAGGAGCTTGGGAAAAAAAAGGTACACAATCTAAGTCAAACTCTGTGTAAAGGCGCAATATGTGTCCGATTGTAGGCCTAATGTGTCCCATAGCAACACATTCGAACAGTAGTGCGAAGGACTTCACAAGACTCTTCCAATTCCCCATATGAATAATGCTCTTTGTGAGTACTATCTTTCCATTTATTTTTTTCTTCCTTTAATTTTTAAATACAGCATTGGAGCACAAAAGGTATTGTTCTTTAGTGAAATTATTGTTCTTTTTTTTTTTTTTTTTGGGAGAATTGTCAGTTTAATTTGTATGCCTCCCTATAAACAATATTAAATGCTTTAGATCACCTACTACTAGAGGACATCTTTCCTGGAGGGTTTCCTTCTCTTAAATAACCACCAACCTCACACAGTGAAGGGGGAAAAATAGATAAGTGCAATTAGGGGGAATTATTAGTGCTAAGTGCTAAATTGCTGTGAAAACAGGTACATACTGTGGTCTCTCAGGACCACAATTGATGAACCATTGGCTAAACTGTGGCTGAAGTGGGTTTTTGTATACATGCTAGTTCTATCATTACTAAATCAAATTTTAAAAAAAACAACAATACTAGTGACAATGTTAATCATTCTTAGAATTATAAGCTTCTTGTGAGCGTTCCTCTTTTCAGCTAGAAGGCCCCTGCATTGTGAACAAATCACAAACTCTTACCATGCACATCTGCTTATTATCGCTGACAAACCTTCTGTAAAGTCCTGTTTATCATCTTTTCTTTTGAGTTTGAATTTATTTGAGGATATCGGGAAATTGTTATAACTAAAAATATTATCAAAAAGCTAGACTTACCAATGGTGTTGATGCTGCAACACCATTAATATAATTTGAATAATGTGCGTATAGTAAAAATTAGGGTAATGGGTAGTTTCCATTTCTTCTATCACTAACAATTAAAATAAAAACCCAGATAACGTATAAACCGACCCTACAAAACTAGTTGGCGTGTGCTTGGTATATCCCCAGTTTAATGCTTACAGAGAACACACCTTTTGTCCTTGAATGACAACTATGTGTGTGTGTTTGTGTGTGTGTGTGTGTGGGGGGGGATCAAATAAAAAATTTACGTATCTCCAATGGCCTGTTTCCAGGCATCTTTGAACCTTGACATTCAAGGAAACTTTGGTTGGATGCTCACTGTTTCCATAGACCAAAAAACTCTGCCGAACAGGCTCGTCATGTGCCCTGGCAATCAGCTAAAAATGAAGTTGGCCAGGTGAAGCGCACGCATCCGTGAATCACCGAGCACAATTCACGAAACAAAAGGGGAGCAGCTGCAGCGCCGGCCTCTTCCGTGTGACAGACGACAGGCCACAGCTTACAGAATGCAAAGGCAACACCTTCTCCCTGCCACGGAGCTGGGCCGCTGAGGGACGGCGCACTCGCTGCACCCGTCTGGGCTTTATATAACCGGCCCCCGGGCTTTCAATCAACCACGCCCAGGTATGCCAGAAATGCAGCGAGCGTCTTTCCTCCGCTTTCGGGAAGGCGTTTCAGCGTGAAACCTGCTACGACACAAACTGGTTGCAACGTAAACTATAAACACATCTGCATATCGCATACCCCCCGTGCAAAGGTGAGTGTACGTCATGTTAATTAAACAGAACGTTGACATCGTGGAGCCAAGTTTGGATTAAAGGCGTCTTGCGATTTATGTATACACTCTCTCCTTTCGTGCTAAATTTTCTCTCGAGGGATATCAGCACGCAATGTCGCCCTGCTTGAACAAAAGCGGTTTCTTAAGTTTCATGTCACCAGTCGAAAAATATCTTTTCAGTTAAAGAAACATGATAATGGATTACAACGGCATTGTCTAATTTTTCAAAAGATGGTAGGTTGTTCTCGGAATGGTAACTTCTCATGCACCTGCGTTTGAAAAAGATTGTTCATTTCAGTGTGGCTGTGTCTGAAATCTCTCCCTATCCACTAAATAGTGCACTATTTAGGGTGTCGGCCATTTTGTAGTGGTGTCTGAATTCATTCCCTACATCTCATTCCCTTATTTTGTTCACTCATTCTTACCCACAATGCAATCTGATTTCGAGTGTACATGCGATGAACACTCGTTCGACCCCTATTTCCCATAATCCAACGAAGAGACGGCGGCAGAGTTCAATTTTTTTTTTTTCCAGTAGCGTTTTCATTCTGTTCAATTATATTTTTATGAAAAATAAAATATATAGATAAACATGACAAGTCTTTCTATCGTTAATGTAATAAGCATAACAAATGAACAGTTGCGAGAAGATTAATTGTATTATGATTCATTTTTTTATTAATGCAAAAATTAAACAGAATGCCTGGGGTATGCACAGTAAATCATTTTAATTTCATATTATAAAATTATATTTTTATAGATGATAAAATTCATGAAACCGCACAGGTGAAATGTTCATGACAAAATTTCTGCAACAGCCCAAGTGCTCTCTGACGCAGGGAATTCTCGTCAGCGTCTGAAATCGCTCACTCATTTCGTTCACTCACTGCTGAAATTTAGCAGACTTGCTGCCATTCACTATATAGGGAATAGTGAATGAGTGAACGAGTGAGCGATTTCAGACACGGCCTGTGTGTACCGCTCAGTAGGTGTATATCAATTATAAATGGCCTCATATTTGCCATGGCCACCGGCCTGCATAATTGTCATGCCCCCCCTAATAAAACAATGTTGGGTCTTGATTTTCCGTTTGGTATTATCAGAGTGTGACTCAGTGACAGTTTCAGGCACTGGGCTCAGGTGTGTGCCAGCTCATTAATAGATGGCAATATTCTGTATCTTATATTTCTCTGAAAAGTGCAGCTGACAGTTCCATACACTTTTTGTCTCTGTACTACACACAGCAGTCTGTGAAAACCACAATTAATGTAATCTAGTGCCAGGTTAAATGGATTTCAGGATAATTCTGTAATTCTTGCTGTTCAGGTAAAATTAATGGTGTAAAGCTCTTTAGTATTTTTCTAAGGGGGTCTGAATTCCAATAGCACGCCACTTGTCTGCAGAACATTGGACAGAACATCAGAAAAAAATACTGATCACATTCTCTGTTCCTGTTTGGCCTGAAGTATAAAGGAGAAAATTCCCATGGGAGCAAGGAGGCCTTTGTTAAAAAATAAGTCTCTGGGGTCAAGGGCTTAAGGCTAAGATATTTCCCTCTGGTTCTCAAGGGTCATGATCAATTTAATTTTTAAAATCTCTAAATATATCTAAATATTCAAGAGCAGCGAGAAGGGTAATGCACCAAGGCCTCAGAATCCTTTACGGAGAGGTTGTTTAAAAGAGATGGTTCCAAAATCTTACCGCTAATTTATTGTTCAAAAACGTAATGTGACTGCTACTGCGTGGAGCTTACAGCTGGAAGTAGGAAAAGCATTATGTTAGGTTTAATCTATGAGAGCTGAAAAGGTCTTCATAGACACATCACCGATATTTATCTGAGAGTAATATATTTTCCAAAATAGCACATTTAAGTAAAATGTGTCACAATTAGATTCAAAATGTATTGAGATAGATTTAATATCATGTGACTCCATAAGAGCTCAGAAGCAACAAAAGAACTAGAAACAGACCATTCTGGCCATAAGGAACTGGACCTGGATGACCCTGGTCTATGGAGCTTAGCATATATATATATATATATATATATATATATATATATAAACAAGCTGAAAGTCTCACATTCTAATCTACAGTACAAATCCTCACATTCTATGACCTGTAGAGATTAAAATTCCCTGTTCTCAGTTTCTACGACATAAACGCCTACATAATGACCTTGTGGACTAATGCTCTTTCTTGAGTTTTCGACATTGAAAGAGTACCCTGTATGCCACTAAATTAATATTTTAAAATATATGATGCATAGTGCAAATGCAACCTGAATATTGTTTATCCTCCCCCGTACTCAAGTTAGAAGCCCCAAATTATCTTTAAAAATGAACTCCTGCATGTGTTTTTAGGGAAGTTTCTAGGGGATGCCCAGGAACCCGATTTTCCCAGTGGCAAGGCATTTGAATAGGATTTTTAGATGACTGATTATTTGCCACTAAAAGTTATCAGTGATATTCCGGATGATATTCCGTTACATTACACAAAGTCATTTCCGTTAGTCATCTGATTGCTTTGGACTACGGTTTTTAAAAAGCAGGGATCAAACTGAACAAAATGCTATTAAACTTTATTTCAAAGGAAATAATATTCTGAAGAAAGATTTCACTGCAAAAAGTAATCGATAGATCTGCACTCTTTGCATACATTTTAAAATCCATGTTAGTTCTGGAATTAATTCTTATCCATTAATTGAGTCCTTGGGGGACCACGTAAGTACCACAAACACTGGTTGGACAGACGTGTTTAGGCCTCAAAGTGAAATTTTCCTTACACATTGTGAAAACATGAATCGGAGTCTTAAGCAAAGCTGTAGTATATTTCCTATGTTTTTACTGGATACATTGTTTCAAAGATGGTCTACGGTTAATCCAAACAATCCTGTTTGATTTTTGTTTTGTATCTATAATGGGATACAATTGCTTATTTATTGTACCATAGTCTTTATTCATTAAAAATGAATTTATATTTTTTCATGTCATGTACTATAATGTAGCACCATCTGGTTCCTATATAGCATATGTTTAAAGCTGATAAATATATACAATATACAATATATACATTTTGGAAACCTTTTAGCTTCATAAAAAAAAAAAAAAAAAAAATTTATTAAATTTTTTTCCAGTTTTTGTCTTCTTTTTCCAGAAGAAGAAAAAGGTATTCAAAATGAATTCAGATTACTTTCACGTATGAGTGACAGTTTGGATCCCTAATTGGTGGGCCTTGGCCTGAGTCGTGCTGTTGAAATGCACTTTCCTTAAGAAGTTCCTGGTAATTTGTTGAAGGCTCACAGGTCAGAAAGAGCCCTTAGCTGGACAGATGACCCCTCCGTTAACAATTCTTCCTGGAGGAGATTTTTTTTTTTTTTTTTTTTTCCCGTCTGGGATTTAAAATGTTGGTGCAAGCCTGTTTGCTTTGAAGGGGAATGATGAATTGAATTAGCGGAATGCATCGGGACTGAACTCATTACAGCCAATTTATGTGTCTTAGTGCTCACGCACAATACATGAGAAAAGAGTTCATTTTTACACAGATTATTGTCTTTGATCCATTTTATAACCTTGTAAACCTGCTGGATGCGGAGTGTGTGGAGTCTGGAGAGGGTTTAAGGAGTCTGCCTGTGTCTTAGTTCCCAAAGATTTAACTGACAAAATAACATCTTAAATGCTGCCACTTGTTTTAGGTTTCAGAATAAATCCAAGCATAGAGATTTAAAAAATAAAGTAGACGTTCACGTGATTACTTCTGTTGCACAAACTTTGTTGTTATTATACTTCGTAGATGGTTTTCAAATTCTGTTTAAGTTTTTTCTTGGTTTCAATTAAATTTGTAAAACAATGTACTATTGGTGTGCGCATGTGAATATTAAACATTTTTTGTATTTAATTTGCCACAATATTATAAAGGTGAAAGAACAAATGTAAAAACTGCAATATTAGTTTACCATGTGACGTCACCCATCATGATGTAGGCCACATAGTAAGCCCATTTCATTAACACTATTTAGAAATTTTGGGTAAATATCAGATATGATTATCTCTGGTTGTATCTAACCATGTTGCCTTGGACCCTGTCTTTGGACTTTGTACACAAGGCAAAGTTATACAGTTTTTTATTCCAAATCTGAGGCCAAGACCGAATCTTAACTATGGCAATTTGCTTATCGCACTTTTATTTTTTTATAGAAGAAATACAATTGAATACAGTTATGTAAAGTGTTGTTAGCGGTGATAGCCAATGTTTTAATTTGGTCCCAGCCTAAGTTTACAATGAAATTTTGGATTAATCGTTCATTGAGTCCATCTTTTAAAAGCAATTAAAATGACATAGGGGAATTATGTCGGAACATTCACTGATTTATTCAGGAGACTCCAGTGACAACTAGACTTTAAGAAACTTTGAACACATCAAAAGCACATCTGATACTGTGTGGAGCACACCCGCTTCTGCAATTCCCGGCCTTCGTGGATACGGATTAAAGACATCATAACATGTCCTCAGCGCTTTTCCCAAAATGGACCTCAGTGTGGTAAAACCGCTTGTTCACAATTAGATAACTTTGTTTGATATATGCAAAATGGCTACTGAAAACTTTAACTGTTTCCTGAACGGATAATTTGTTCATGCTAGATGTTGCATGGATACAAGTGCTTGTAACAATAAACCCTAAGCCTTTCAAAAGCAGATTGTCGACTCAGTTGCCACTTTGAACATTTCTAGATCATGTGCTCATTCAGATCCAGTCTTTAATCAGCTTACAAAGTTCTTTGAATACTTCATGTCACTTCAGGGAGAATTCATTTTCCAATGTGTTTCTTACCATCGTCAGGAAATACATGGAGGCATGCTCTGAAAGTTGTTTAAAGAAAAAAATTGCATATTTACTCTTTTTTGAGAATGTAGAAAAGTTTAATCGGGATGTTGCAATTTCATATTATTTCTTTAAATCAGTTACATCTTTACATCAGTTACTTTTTTAGCTATCAGTTATTTTTATCGGTGTTGACCGTTGGCTTTTTCCCCTACCTATGTAAAGTTTTATCTGACACATTGAAATGTATAGTGTTAAAATATCAAGGGTGTGACTTCTTGGTAAACAGGTATAAAGTGGTTCTGCTTGTGATCCTTGTTAAATTCCAGATGTATAAAACAATGCTTTGTAACATTCATTTATCATAAATGTTTTATCAGTTGCCAAAAATAACTAATTCAACATGAGTAGCTTGAATGCAGTCATAATGCGTGGCTCCCGAAATGGAAATAAATGTTATTGATAATTAAAAGGATTTCCTCTTTTAAAATAATAAATAACTTCAATGTCTATGGCTTCTAGATAGTTAAAGGTAATAATTTGAGATGGTGTTTTCTGACATTGCAGATAAAAAGCAGAGTTGCAAAAGATTCATTTTCATACCAACGTGCTTGGTGTCCGGAGTATTTTTTTTAGGAGCTGTAGAAGTATTACGATATTTTTAAGTTTTATTTTTAATTAAACCATGAGACAGAAAGTAATGAACTTCTCAGTTAGTTTGG
Source organism: Hiodon alosoides (assembly GCA_025775065.1). Lineage (NCBI taxonomy): Eukaryota > Metazoa > Chordata > Actinopteri > Hiodontiformes > Hiodontidae > Hiodon > Hiodon alosoides. The sequence continues at coordinate 54,291 of JAOYSI010072420.1, forward strand.
ATATATGTATGGATATATATATATATATATATATATATATATATATATATATATATATATAAAGTGTTTTTTTAAAATGTAAAGTTGTTTATGTTTTTGGTCCACTTATGTGTCAAATGGTGGTGTTTTTGCTCTGAGCAGTACATCGTTTACACAGTATACTGACGAGTTTCAGTCTCCGGTGGATGCCTGTCACGTATGCTGCGGCATTTGCCACATACTGTAATACAGTGTTTCGCTCTAATTTGGCTTCCGCCCAACGCGACAGTCAGACCAGCTCTTCCAGAGTGTTGGCAAGTGGGAGTTGTTTGGAGTTTCCTACAGTGAGGCTCCACACGGAGCCCTTTCAGATGTATAAATCATGATATTATAGCACTCTCTCCTCAGTCTTTATTCGTTATTATGAGTCTAATCCCTACATTGGCTATAATCTGTTTGCAGTCCCTGATAATTGTCGCTTCAAAGAAACTGTGACTTTTATTTTTCTAAAACATCGTGACCTCAACAAGAAAGCTACTGAGGAGAAGTACTAAGGGTCGGTTTTAAAGCTCGACTCTATTCCAATTTCACCGTTTGTTATTGAGCTTCTGTGTGGCGTCATTTTCTTAAACATCTGTCTCTGTAGCATAATGGAATGAATTTCTCTCTGAACATGGATGTCTTTTCACAGTTGTTGAGCTGTTTTCATCCCTTATTAAAGATGTTCAGGAATTCCAGCTTTCATCCAGGTCAACTGCCTATGTGGATCATGGTCTGATTAGACACTTCTCATGCATGTCCTGATCGTTTTAGCAAAGATGACTTTCTCCCACATTCTCATCTGTCTGTACATTCAAGGAGCATTGTGTCACCTTCCAAGTTAAAATGGACCCACTTGCTGGAATATTTCCAAAATTCCATTGAGACTTCTGATCATGCCTTACTTTTAATAATTTCATTGTGTTTTGATGTGAAACATGTTACTGTTTATACAAAGTCCAGGTATCTTAGATAGTTTTCTACATGCAAGATTGAAATATTCCTAATGTACAAGTTACATATATTCCAAACTGTGCGTTACAAGAACTACAACAGACGTCACGCGGAATCCCTTTGCATCATTTATTCAGTGCGAATGGCTTTGAACTTTTATTTTGTTGATTACATGAACACTCTAACACTGCTTTAAATAACCTACTTAGCGCTTTAAAACATTGATTAAGTAAGAATTGGAGGCACGGGCGCCTCCTGTGTGGCTGATTTGGTAAAGGCACTTGCCTTTTTGCAGATTTTAATCTAGATCGTCATTTTCTGACTGTGATTAGATGTCATAAGTGGTGGCACATGATTTGCAGAGCACCTTCTAGGGCCTGGGAGGGAGATGGTCTGTAGGGCTTTTCTTGGCCTGCCAGTTCGAAGTGCCCTGGTTCCAGTCAGCACTGAAGTCTCCTACACGAGCTGCTCAACCTCGAAGGTGGGCAGGATGGATGAGCCCATTCGCGTGGTGTTATGCGGGGGTGCTAACGACACCATGCATTACAGCCATTTTTCGTGTCCTAATTAGTGACTGTACCAACCCAACATTCTGTTGAATGGATAGCCTGATCGGTTTCTGATAAAGTTTAAGTAAAGAAATTCAATAAATAAAAATAATCCCATCGCGTGGGGGGGGGGGGGGGGGGGGGGGGGGGGGGGGGGGGGGGGGGGGGG
>JAOYSI010072421.1:0-11836 GCA_025775065.1 Hiodon alosoides
CACACACACAAAACTACTTGGCTGACTTAACAACTCAGTAAAAACTTTATTTAGTGGCATTACTCTGTCAGTTGTTAAAATCAGAACACATTTGTATAGTTAACGTGTTGACTTCAGATCCCCGAACACCAGTGTTAAATCCCCATATATAGACTGGAGAGGTGTAGAATGTAGAGTAGTTTAATGATGCATTTAATTCAGCTCTCAACACCCCCAACTCCATCTCTCCCATACAGGATACACTGGTATTAGTCCTGTGGCCTAGACTGTCCTGTCAGCCTGGGGCCAGGACGCTCTATCTGAGAAGTACTTGACTACAGTTAAGCTGTAACATTTATTCAGAGTGAGCCGTGAAACCGAAGACGGAGACACCAAGTGCAGTTGGAGCCACAAGATTTCTTCAATCCTTTAATTCACGGCTGCGCCACACTAATAAATAAAACTGGACTGTTGTTTCTGGGGGAATTTGCAACGGCATAGACCTTCCTGTTCACCCATAAATAATGCAGATGGAATTAGTGTTGAACTCACAGAAACTCCTGTTGAAAAACTACTGCAGAAATTACGAACAACCGGATCAGGACTGGGAAGACCTCTTCACAAAAAATATGTAAGAATGCAAGAAATGTTTTTTTTTTAAATCAGTGGTTGTTGAAATGCGTCACACGCTTACATTTGTTCGGCCATTGACGTGAATCAACATGGCGCATTCCTTAATTATAATAAATATTATTATTATTTTATTTTTTTCAGTTGTAAGTAATATGTTGCCATTTTAAAGATTGTATTTGGAATAAAAAGGCTTTGACTGAAATTAGGTCGGGCGAGGGTATAAGATGTCTGGTTCTCTATGAAACGCTCTGCCTTGCGGATATGTCAGAAACCTTGGCAGTCCATCCACGCTCATGTTTCAGGGCAAACAAACCTCGGTGTGCCGCAGTCACGGCACCATCCAACCTCATTCCCAGCGAAGATCGAGAAGGGTCACGGCTCGGGACTTTACCTCCACTTTCGTGGTGGCACCCCTGGAAGGCTGGAGAAGAGTGAACATCTGCGCGTTACTCTGAGGGACACAGTGGGCGGGACGATCTGCGGAGGGCTGGGTGATGACCCATAAGCAGCTGGGCGGACATCAGCGGGCAGAAAAGTGCTGAAAAGCGAGGTCCGTATATCAGGCGTCTCGCGATCGCGACTAGGTTGACGAGGATAGACCTTAAAGTGCTCATAGAAGCATGATTCTTTCATATTCTTTTATGAATTGGAGGCATTCTATTACATAGGGATAGGAGGACAAAGGTAAACCTGCCCAGTACTAAACATTATATATGGTGTGAGAGAATGAGCTATATTGAGGAGGGCCCAGGTGAATCGGAAAAACTGAAACCTGGTGAAAACATCAAGAACACCCGTGAGACCATGATGAGAACAACTTTAGGGAGGGCAAAGGGGCATCTTCACTTCTGGGGAATTGTAGATGAAATTGTAGCGCCACGAAACAGAAGCGTAGGACGTGGGGTTCATGGCGCGATCCTGACGGCGTTGGTCATTGCTGCTTTGCAATAGGTTGCGCAATCCGTTCCTCAGTCTCAGGGCAGTTCAAATCCAGTTCAGACAGCAGTGTCATGTAAGCCGAAGGAGAACTTCTCCTCTAATCCTGTCTTTATGTGCGTGTGAGCTTATAGCGCCTATGTTGATGCCGGATTGCAGAATGTATTCAGTAAAGAAAAAATGCCTGAGAAAACAAGATTGAGATGATTAGTGAAATATTTAAGGGATTTAAACAACAAAACAGAGAATCCATTTAGTCGGATGAGCGTATCTTAACCTGATCAAACTTAAAAACTCTGAAGATATAATAGAAGGCTTGCTATCATTCTATTCTTCAGCTGTGAAGACATGGCCTTGACATGCAACAGCCAGGTTGTTCAGTCTAATCTGGGAAAGAGGCCATATAGATATGGCCATCAGCTGCATCATGGGGGTTCTTGTGAATCATGTTTATAAAATGATGTTTCACAGGTCACACATGCTATGGTTTGAAAGATGAGAAGATACATTTTAATACCTCTGTGGTTTAAAAAGCACAGGCTTTGGGGGAAGGTCAGGGGATTGTAAGAAACACGTCGATCCCCTTTCTCGAACAGCCTGCTGGACGACAGAAACCGTGTGGTCAGCAGATCACCTGACGTTGTTAAAGTCTGAGGTCGTGTGACTCATCTCTCACAGGGCCCACCTGCATTCGGTTAAAAAACAAAATGTTTTGCTAAAGAACACCCCCCTAACCCCCCCCTCCCCCCAATCCCCTTCGTTGCCTGTTGATTCTGGCATTGGTGATGCAAGGTGATGGCAAGATATGAATATTGATACAACGGTGAGGAGAATGGGGAGAGAGTGAGTGTGTTACTGAGAGCTCAGGTTAAGACAATAAATGGTGGAGAGCAGAGAGCAGATGGTGCATTCTTGGTGTTTCAAGTTCTAGCCTTTTCCCACAGGCTCGCGCTGCAAACCTACTGAGAGAAAATATTTAGCTTGGAGGTTCGTACGGCAGCCCTGTAGTCCAAGTTAAACCACAGGCAGGACAGACACACAATGTGGGCCGCACAGGGGCAGATGCAGCCCCCTCAGAAACACTGCAAGTTTGATTTCGGTGAGCGGCTGCACCAATCAATGTGTTGAGAAACAAGGCTTCATAACTGGACTAAGGCCTTGGTTGCGTAAAATGATATTTACGAGAGACAATATTTGTCACAACGCTGCTGCAACATGTTAGATGTAGCATGGAAACTGTCGCCTGAGTCAATGGATTGCGTAAATACTTGAACGAGAGGAAAAGTTGAGATGAAATTCGCAGGAACGCTTGCTAATGCTGCACGACCACGTGCAGCACCCAAAACCATGTGACCTGCGGAGGAGATCCAGCTCCAGGAGGACAGTTTTAGCTAGGAATGGCTTCCGTCCATCCGTCCATTTTCTGGGGGCCGCTTATCCGTTCCGGGGTCGTGGGGTGCCGGAGCCTGACTTGACAGGGACAGGGTGCAGGCAGGGAACACCCAGAACCAGACACACAGAAACACAGACGCAGACGCGTAACTCCACGTAACTCGCCAGCCTGAAGACGGTGAGAGGAAACCGGAGCACTTGGAAGGAAAGCCGCGCCAACGCGCGGACGTGCCAACGTGCAGACTACACACAAACGGTGACCGGAGACGGGTTCAAACCCGGGAACCCTGGAGCTGTAATGAACCAAGCCTGGCTGCTGTGCCCGCACGCTTCCTCTTTCGGAAATGTCATTCTTCCTATTCGCGATACGAGCTAACCCACGCCCTCACACCCTCAGGACCGGGCAGGGATGAACGCTTACAGAGCAACAAGTCATGACTAAAATCTTTCGTGTATTCTATTTATATTCCACACTCTTGTCAGTGGAAAGACAAAAGGTCATAGTGTCTAGTTTTTATTTTGTTTTTATAATGATTGTTTTCTTCCACATTCCGCTTCTGTTAGTACTGAACCATCCTAGTTGCATTCTGTTTAACTATCCTCCCTTTTCGTACCTTGTACTCCCTTTTGTTCATTAGGATTTTCAGTTTGAAGGAAAATAAGAATTCCTTTTGGAACCAATGGGAATATTACGGCAAAGACGTTTCACAACACTGGTTTTTATGGATGGAAACTGTTTTGTGGACATCTGTTGTCTTAACAGTGGTCGTGGCCCTATTTGACCTTGGACAGTGTATTATGGGATACCTGTTGGTTACCCCAAAAACATACGGCCGTCAAGCAGGGACGGCTTACTGAATGGGCAAGCAGGCCAGGTGCCCAGGGGCCTCCAACAGCCAGGGGCCCCTGCCGGCACTGTTCTAATTCGTGCATACGAGCGTTATAATAGGATTGAGTATGATTATCTACCAGAAAGCATACTGAACCATTCTCTAAACCCATATCTTTGTTTACCTGCTGGCACAGAGTCCGTTACTGAAAGTGCAGGTGGGTTCAATGTGGAGGCTGACCAAATTTGGGGAAAAAACGTTGTGCTGGGCTGCATCTATGATGACTTATAAAATATTAACAGGCAAGGCACCTATAAACAGTAAAGAAATAAAACAGCAATGCAGGTTCTAGCCGGTTTGCCTAACAAAAGTTAAAAAAAAAACAATTGAGACAAAGAAAGGCAACCCTTTCGTCGTATTTTTTTAATTTTTTAGGTATAAAAAAAAAGGTCAAAGCTACTCCGTAAAAGGGGGTGGCTGAATGTACCCCGTCCCGTTCTCCTGTTTGCGGGTCGGAGCCCCAGTCAGTTCATCACAATCGGAGGGAAGAGAGACAAATGATCCTGGATCGTTTGGAGAAATGATCAGCATTTCAAAAACAGAGCGGCTGAGTGTGCAACCTCAACACAACGTTTGTTTCCTTAACGGAAAAATGGTTTGATCTGCTGCTTACAGAAATAAGAGTTGGTTTATTCGGGATTGGTTCACTCACTCTCCCTCCGCGGGACACGTGTATTGTTTTGGGTGGGTGGGAAGGGCCCGTGAAAGCATTCATGCCCAGGGGCCCAAACTTTGTTAATCTGGCCATGCAGACAAGATATTTATCTTATAAATTTGAGAATGACAGTGAGATGTGTTGGGGGGAGGGGGAACTTTATACAAAGATTTTGCTTTACTGAGAGGTTCTCGATTCACACCGACGCAAAAATGTCCGTCTGTTGTGATTACGTTCAAATGATCTTTGCCAGAATAACCAAATGAAAAGCGAGAACGGTTGTTTTAAAGCCATTCTGAAAAAAAAGTTCAACCACCACCAACAAAAGATACATTTATTTACAAGAGCTCCAATTTTCTGTAATTATCGAGGATGACTTGTTTTCTGTGCAGTGAGAGAGATCTGTAGATCTACATGTTCTATGGGAATTTGTTATAAGAAGTATATAAACATTAAGTCACTGAATGCAATTAAATTTAAATTAGTTCTGGAGTGCGAAAGTCTTTCCATTAGGTAATGAAAAGAGTTGACTAAATCCTTTAATTGCAACTTTACTTGCGGGGGGATCTTTAGTAACATTTACAACGTAATCCTGGCATTAGGCAGAAGTGTTTCTGTCTGTGTAGGAGTTTGAGTGATAAGGATAATGAAACTGCAAGACATCGGGGGAATTTAAAATCGGCAAAGTTTGGTTGAGAAGCCATGAAGTGAACGCCTCCAAGGTGTTCCAAATCCGGTAAAGATAATTGTCATTGATTACGGTTATTAAGAGGCAGTGGAGAAAAAATACACTTAGCTCACAACACACATGATGGCCTGTGTTCATTAGCACAGAAAGCACAGCCACGATCTCCATAGCACACACAGCACTTGGTTCAGTCTGTGCTGTTTGCTTAAGGGATGTAAATAATTATGTCTGCGCAAATCTAAAATATGGTCTCTGTGCTAATCTCGTTGATGGTTCGGAACTCCTGGGTAGAGAATGAGAGAGAGTGACACTAATTACGCGTACTGTTAGTTTGATAGCCACGACCAGTGTTTATTAATGATCTTAAATAGTGACTCAGACAGTTGTCTCCTGTGTCTCCTGTAGCTCTTAGTGCCAGCAACCAATGACCAGACATAAAAACACACATACTTTACTGACTGTGTGTGGCCTGTTAAGGGGGGGTCTTTACGCTGATTGCAAATGTGGCTTCTTAGTCACTGACGCCTGAGTGTCACTGCTCTAAGACCACCTTATTGCGATCCCCGTCTATTTCGTGCAAATATTTATTTTTCACTACCCCACAACGCAGGGAAATAGGATCTTTGCGATGATCAAGGGCACTTCACAGCCACTGACGTTGTAAGAAAGATTAGTGACTAGGAGTTGCCAACGACGGATCTCTTTAATTACCCCAACTGCTACTGTGGGTAAATGCTGAACCTGTAACACCGGCCCATTTTCTCCGTCTGATAACATCTCCACACACTAAGGATGGAGATACAAACTGGTCCACTGTAATCCTGGGAAATTTGTAAGACCTTTCTACTGATAAAAAAAAAATGTATCCAGACAGACTGGAGACGGGATGTCATCAAATTAACCGGAACCCCTTTTATTGGGTAAATTGAAAGAAAACGACTCTGAGAAATTGGTTACAGCACAAACTGTGCCCAGTCGGTCACGGAACTGCAGCTTATCCTCTGAAAAATGGACAAAATCTAAAAACCAACATGACATATTTAGCCATTCATATCTGGTTATTTTACCTTGTCATAGACTTGAAATTTGATACAGTTTTTTTGATAGCTGTAGTATCATCCTGTCATCTTGAAAATACATTGTCATACATATCAACAGGTACAAAGTTGTGCAGTGTAAACCCTCTGTTTAAAAAAGACAAATCGTGTTCAGGTCACAAGCAAGTGACTGTGAGTCCAAGAGGGGCGTGGGCCTTGCAGTGGCCGTGCGGTGACCTTACGAGCCCAGGACGTTTTGGCCTGTTTTGACCGACCCAGCAAAATAGCTCAAGCAAAGAGGCAGAAAGCTAAATGTTCATCCCCACTCAGTTGCACAGCCTGAAAGATGAACATCTCACTATCTTTCATAAAAGTCCTCCTGTTGTTCTTCGCGAAGGTGTCGATTTTTAGACTGGGTCCAGATTAAAATGATTGTTGTTGTCGTATTTTGGGGAATTTCTATTTTGAAATAATTTTGTGCTTCAGTCTCAGTTTGAGTCTCAGTTTGAACTCTTGTAGGATTTGGTAACGCTTCACTGTAAGCGTCTCTAAATACTGCGTGTTCGCACAGTAGTTACTGAGAATCACATGTGCACCTGGGCGTAATGATCATGCTCCGTTACCCCGTAACACTTTCATCACGGTCTATTTTGGTACAATTGTGCACTCACGTAGATCGCGATAAAAATTGTTACGCATCAGTACACATGTATTTACGCACAACATACTCAGCGTTTAGGGATGCCAAATGTGATGTGTTACCTATTTAACATTTATCTCCCCTGGAAATGTTTTATGATAAGTAAATTGTGAAGTTATTCATTTAATGTTCATAATGAACATGCAATAATATCCAATTCAGTTAGTCGAGAGGATATTTATGTCAGTCATTTGAGGGGTTGTAAATGAATTCTAGATTAAATAATCTTTATTATTGTTGTCATATATAACAATGTAGCTTTGACTTCAACCTTTTCAGCATACTCTAAGATCCCAAATAAAAAAGGGTTTAGCAATTTTTAGATTTTGCACTATATTTATAAATATTCCGGGCTATGTAATCAAACATGCTCTTTTCTAGGTTCAGGTTGCACCCTGTTTGTCCGTTGTCTGAATTTAGCAGCAGTTTGTTCTCTGAGAACCACAGTTCTCAGCTAATGTAAGGCCGGCTTCACATAAAAAGAAATCTAAATGTGAGCTCGGACCTGGAGAAGCTCCTTTTTGGTATCAGAGTTTTGTTTTGTCTGTCGATACATTTGGTAACCTACAATTGACATTAAAATTAGCGCATGAATGTATTTAAGGAACGAGTATTTTTTCATTCTACCTGCGCTTGAACACAAAATAGTATTCTCTCTTATGGATCTATCCACTGACATAATAAATATATAGCAAAGCATTCTGTGTGACTTTTCTTTTTCTAGGGCATCTGATTTGTATTTAGCTCCACTAAGATCAGTCTAAAAATGACATTTTCCCCCCCCTTTTAAAAGCTTACATTTAAATTCCTGATTGATGGCCTACGAAATGGTGGAGTCGGTAAAGTCCCTGGCCCCAGTGTGGACCGATCACCGGGAATCAGAAGTTCAAATCCAGTTCATGACATTTTGTGACCGGTCAATTGAGACTAGCCTTGGCTGGGTGGGTGGGAATCAGCAGGGCTTCTCTCGGCTCACTGCTAAACAGCGACCCCTGTTGGCTTCCTTTGCACCTCCCGTTTCAGATTGTCCCATGGTTCTCCCCCAATCAAAGCTGATCCTGACATGTATGCCCAGGTATGCCCCCCTCATGCTTCCTGTGTGCGGGGGTCCCACCATCAGCACGAGTGCCGTTTCCAAACGGGGCGTGCCCCCGGTCCTGACCCAGGGAGATGGGGGGGGGGAGGAGGTTTGTTCAGCATAATCTGGATAAAGCAGAACAGAAATAACAAACAGGAACCAAAAACACCCTCTTTTGGGGAAACAGCAAAATATAATTTCATCTAACCACCTCTCAAACACACACAAAAAAAGTTGACCAAAAACCAGACTTCTCTCTCTAAACTCTCTGGCCTTCTTTTAAATGTCTCTTAAATGTCCAGCACCTGAGTGTGGTTCAATTAACACAACCCCACTCAGGTGCACAATGAGGTCCAGGCTTTGGGTGTGACCCCACAGCCTGCCTGCGCATCAGGGCGGGTCAGGGGGTAACTCCGGGCTGCGTGTCAAGGGTTGAAAATAAAAAAATAAAAAAAACAAACAACAATTTAAAAATAAATGTCTGAAAATGTAATTTGATTGACAGGGAGGGGGCGGAGACATTGTACACAGCAGTGCCACTAAGTAAAGAAGTGGAGAAATCTGACCTCACAGTGACCTCCGTGGAAGGTTTGTCAGGAGACAAATGTTTCTATATTTTAAAAATGTTTCATACACCACGTATCTTTTGAGTGCGATTCGCAATTCTTGTATACAAGACGTAAAAGCAAGGGTCAACTCAGATTTGCGCAAAGCTGTTGAAAGTTTTTAGAAGCATGGTTCTAAATTAGCAAAGGCCTCAAATTTATCACCTTGCGTAAAGTAAAAAACCTGAGCCTGCATAGTTTCCAGTACAACATACCTGCACTCATCACGCAGTGGGCAGGGCCGGCGTGCCCAGGGATTTAACTGCCTTGCGTCGTTAAATCCTGGTTTCCCATCCATGGTTTCCCGGCGTGGAAACGGGAGAAGGATCAAGTCCAGTCGAGTGCTTAACATGAGACGGGGAAGTGACTGGTGAATAAACGCCCAGCGAGGAATGTTCAGCGTTTTCCCTCACGGCTTGAACATCCACCGTCTCCGAAGAAAGCGAAGAAAGCCACGTCTGTTTCTCTGTTGCCAAGGAGACCCCGACCCAAACAAGAGATTTGACGAACAGTTCATTTGTCCCATTCGTGTCTCCTCCGCAGCAGGGGCCGGCTCTCGTGAGTGTGCTGTTCTGTGGAAACGTGCTGCGTTTCCCCTCCTCCCTCAGTTCTCCGCATTAGACTTTTCAACAAAGAGGTATTCTTTAAACTAATTTAGGGCTTCATGGAGCTGAACTGTCACACGGAACTTTTCGGCTCCCCTCTCACCAACCCACAGCAAATAAATACAGGAGTACAAATAAATAAAGGAAAGGACGTCACCAGTTTCGTAAGCTACAATGTGAGGGTGGCCAAAATAACGCCTGTCAGGCTTCTGTCAGGTTTTGAGTATGTTATACTGAGGGGAAAGGAACAACAAACGGCCATCCCGTTGGAATGCGTCTCCCTGGGCGCAGTCCGACGCACGAGGGCTGGGATGCCCCAGGAAAAGGGGCCTCCCCGCGGGGTCTGCTAGTGGCGCACGGCGCCCAACCGCCTGCCCCGGCACCGTGGTGTGTGGAGCGACTTCGTGGAGCGACCGCGGGGCAGCGACTGAAGGCGTGACATTGATCCAATCCAGCGGGGTTCTCCGCACCACTAAAACACTCTAATAAGTCCCATCTGTGGCGGGCCTCTGGCTTGGCCTCCGGCATCTTGATCACATTGGCTGCTCCACTCTCTCCCTGTTGCTGGGAGAGTGCGTGTTGCACGACGAGCGGAGCAGTTTTGTTCCAGATTCTAACGAAAGGAGGGCCTGCTCAGCCCTGGCCAAGATCGGGTGATTTCCCTGATTCATTGTTGGAAACGGCCGCATAACCAGTGCGAGATTAATAAGAAGGAACCCATTTGGAGAATGGCTGAGAAATTGATTTCGTAACGCGTATTTTGTGACTGCTTAGCATTTTTCTTTTATATGCCTTTTCTGTAGCCGTGTATTCTCTTACAACTCTGTGGCATGTCATTATTTTATACGTCGTATTCATGCTAATGTGCTTCAGTGTTCCAGGAAAGTGAAAACGGCAGAAATGGACATCACTTTATTAACTTATGAACTAATTTGTTACTGTGCATTCACAAAAACAGAAGATGTATTTCACATAACGAATAACAAATTTCAACATTTGTGTAGGCTATTTACAAGCTAGCTGACTGTGAATTCCACGAGAAGAATTAAATTAAAAACACAGTTCCAGGAACACTGGAATTATTATTTTTGTAAAAAGAATCCCTTTTGTCTTTTGTAAAAGCGCATTACGCAGATGTGTCCAAAGGGAGTGGTCGAATGCATCAGGCATTTTTTTTAAAAACAATTACAGCAGATACGATTCTCTTGGCCTGCCTCGGTTCTGCCAGCGAGATTGTTTGGATAAGATCTGAAAAACAATGTAACTTGGCTAGACCGAACATTTTAAAGCGAGAGTGGGAGAGAAATGCATTTTCATTTAGCTGCGAATCACTAAATGAAAGCCTAACAACATTTATATAAATCTGCAGCATTTAAATCATAGTCATCCTGGTTTAAGTGCAGCTTGTATTTGCCAGGATTCTTTATTTGAGTTGAGAAGTATTTAGTCATTGTGACAACAGGGACTTAATTGGCAGGTGTGTGTGTGTGTGTGGTTTTTAAATTTTTTTTTACGTGTGTGTCCCACTGCCTTGCAAGACCTTTCACATTCTCATACAACACCTTAAATCCATTCTGTGGCCACCCTTCCAAACAATGCCTACCGCCGACAATCTTGCGGCACGCAATAATTTGACCAAGTTGCTGAAATGATGTTATTCGCTTGCAAATTACCAGCTGTCTGTTTTGCTTCAGTAAGGGCAACACAAAGAACTCTGGGGGGAAGCTAAAAGGCAATTACGGGCTTAAGCAGCAAATAAGCACCTGAAAACATTGACATGGTCCAATCGGAGCGGCTTTTACTGTGAAGGTGATCGTTAATGATAGGGTTATTGTTCCAGCCAAGAACAGCATGCTCCACACGACAGAGCCAGGAACAACCGTCACAGAAACACAGCTCTGGGCTTGCATTAAAACAAGTAAGGTCAATGCTGTTGTGCACTGTTCCTCTTTATAAAGATTTTGGTACAATACCCAGAGCCGTGTGATGAATGCAGAAAGAGGGGAGAAGTTGACCAAGGAACTCACGGACTTACGTTTCGTCTGTGTGCCCATCTGAGAGTTCACTTTTCCATGTACTTTCCATGAGCGCCGCCTCAGCTGAAAAAAAATCACACATTTTCCTCAAAGGTTCACTGAGTCAGGCCAAAACCTTTGCATGTGTCAGCCTGTCATCAATTCACATTTTTTTTATTGGCAATTTCCTTTGGAGTTCTACAGCTCTGCTGGCGGAACTCCAACAGTGGCTTTTTCCACTTTATCCAATTCCACCTGAACATTAACTCTTAAAAAAAAAAAAAAGTGGATTTTGCCCAAATGTTGTTTTTCGCAACAATTTGGAATCGGCCAGTGTGCTAATACATCTCGGTAGGTCACTACAAATCCACAGTATCATTGATAAATAAACGTCACCACATATTTTGTTTTGCATCACTCAAATATTGTAACATTGTAACTCGCAACTCTTCCCCAAAAGGTCTTAAATTTAAGTCCCCCCCAACCCCACACACATTTCTTGGAAGAGTGGAAATTGAGTGTGTGACTGCATTGTTACATAAATGCGTATGTGTATATTGTATTAGGATGTATGCATGTGTGACTGCATTGTTACATAAATGCGTATGTGTATATTGTATTAG
>JAOYSI010072422.1:0-21545 GCA_025775065.1 Hiodon alosoides
CCCACCTTTTTATTATTACCCCCCCGTTATAATCATTACCCCCCACCTTATAATCATTACCCCCCACCTTATCATTATTACCCCCCACCTTATCATTATTACCCCCCCGTTATCATCATTACCCCCCACCTTATCATTATTACCCCCCCGTTCTCATATTACATTACCCCCCAGTTATCATTAAACCCCCTCTCTCATTATAACCCCCCCGTTATCATTATACCCGAAGACCTACCAAAAAATGGGCCTAGAGAGAGAACAAACCCAAGCCTTAAATTAGGCTGATCGTTTTGGCCAGTTTTGTTAATGTTGGTAAAAAGACTTGTTTGGAAACGTAGTCACGGATCCACTCGGTAGGACCCAGTCTCACTTCTGATGTGGAGCCTATTCGTCTTGGAATGCCACCACCTTGGTGGTCTGAAAGGAAAATCCAAATAACATCCAACATTCGTTACCACTCTTATGGCAACAGTATTTTAAAAAGAGCAGGAGACACAGGCCAAGTCAGATACTCGAGAGTCAGTTCTCGTTCTTTCATTAGTTAACCACAGTTAAATAATGCTATTCTCAGAAACATTAACAGGGAGAAACTTAAGAAAAGACTCCTCAGAAGCTACGGGAGCAGATATTCAGAGACAAATGGAGTTTAAAAGCAGCAGGTTTCAGCGACCTCGTTGTGATTGAGTATTAGGAAGTTGTCTTTACATACATTCACCTAATCCAGATGTTGTATGAGAAATTTGTCTACTTAGACAAAACACTATGGAGGGGAGTCCCCCCCCCTCCATCTAAAAAATATCTACGCCATTTCAAAATGATCTCACAAAACAAATCCCATTCCTGTAACCAATTAGCCATGTATAGAGGGGTATGACTGTCTGTGGGGGTAATGAGGCATGTGAACGCCTGCTATCACGCGCAGGCGCGCTGGCAATCACAACAGCTTAAACTGGCAGGACAGGAGCTGCCTCTCCCCCCACCCGTACCGCCAATCAGCCTGACGAGAACCCAAACTTCAGTGCAAAAGAGAAACAAGTTTCTATTTTTACTTTCCAAGACAGGCATCTAAAATAACAATAAAGGGCAGTAGAAACGCGGGTATTTGTGCATGATCAGAACAAACTCGGTTATCCGGATGCAACCCGGAGTAGAACGTTGCCTGGGTTTTGGGTCAACACTGACAAAGTGGGAACATGTGGCTTTGAGGTTTCCTTTGGAACGCTCTTCTACCGTGGAGATCTGAATCAGCATATCCAGACATCCGATCCCCTGGAGTGAGTAAAAACACTTCTGAAACAGCTAGGCAATGTAACAGTTTGCAACGTAGTTCCACAGAGAATATGGAACATGGAAATCGGAACCAAAACATGACAGATCCTTGCTTACTCATGCCTCTAATTAAGGCACCATAATTATACAATAGGGAAGCGTGTGCATGGTTGCCACAACAACAGTGGTCTCTAACAGTTTACTGACACAGAGGCTTTAAATAAGCAAAACGATTTCCCTCATTTAAAAAATGTCCTGACAACAACACAACGTTCTCTATGGATAAGCCATGAACCTACGTCCTGAAAACACATTTAAGCAACATGTAAGCTCCAGGTTTTAAGATTTGTATTTTTCTTTGTCATTTAACAATGCAGGATAAAATTTTGCGTTTCCGCGATTGAGGGGATATATCGATCAAGGTATGCCTAACAAAATGAAACACGGGGGGGGGGGGGGTTATTTAATGAAATTACCACATTTTGACATTGTTTAATTTAGTCCAACTGCCTTTTGGACTTGGATCTGGGTGAGGTCGTCTGAATAATAATAATCATTCCCAATGGCCAATATAAGAAAAGGCTAAACACCAATGACATTTCACTCCAACGTCTCAAACAGCTAAGGCCTCTAATTTAGCGCTTTAGACAAGCAGATGGGAACTAAAACGGCCATGTAGACAAAATCACCGTGTGTAGCGCACCCTAAACGCTACACTCAAAATGTCAAAAATGGCCAATTCCTTTGTTTCCTACATGCAATAAAAGCCCTCATTAACCATCGTTCCACCCATACTTACAATCCCAGCTGTGTTTGTCCACCAGCACACACAGACCACCTGTGGAGAAGGACTTGTAACCAGAGCATAGCGGTGAATTTACTGCGAGTGCTTCAGATCCAGAAGTACCAACCCCCCCATGTATGTTCAGATATACATCATTCGTAATGTAAAGCTTAACGATTTTCTTTCTCGTAGTACAAAAACTGTTCATTTGTCTCATCATGGCCAAGCCCAGGCCCGGAACACTTAAATTCAAAGTTTCCTGATCAGGAGATCAGGAAATCTGGATAATGGAATAAAGGACCCCCAGTCAAGGGCCTCTGCAATGTGAGAACCTGGCCTCCAGCTACCTTGAATAGCCCTAATGATGACCAGGGTTACTTTACTGAAGCCCACCGATAAGACGGAACATCAAACATCCCAATTCTAACCACATTTCTCAGAGCAACCTCACAGTAAAAGGGCCGATTTTCATGGTTTGATTTGCCCTCCCATTCTGGGATTACACACATAGAACTAGAATGTTTGGGAAAAGATTGCTGATTGCTAACAGCTCTCTCTCTCTCTCTCTCTCTCTCTCACACACACACACACACACTCACACACTCACACACTCTCTCGGATTGCATCTCTGCCGCCCACTGTGCAGAAATGAGGAGCCCAGAACGGCAAATTGCTCATCTACAATCCAGGTTAACAACGTTAAGATGGGGAAGATCTGTGACCAGTTAAAGCATACCTCTGTAAGGGTTTGGGGCATGGACAATCCTCAATGGGAAGCCATGCAAAATGCTGTATATTTCAGACCAACAAACGGCAATCAGCCATGCTGCAGAAACTTCCGGTTCACAAGAGTTCACAACACAAGAGTTTTGAACCGTATCTAATGTAAGGAATTATTAATTTAAGATAGATAATCTATGGGTGATTTGACTAGGTCTTTATTAAAAGGATGTACATGAGTAGAACTTCAACTCCATTACACCCTCCCCCAATCATTCATATGCTTATTTTTCACAAAAAGCAAGAGTGTTTAATGATTTCCAATATAAGAAAACATTTCCAAATAAAAATCCTCCCTGTAAATTCAGAAAGTCATGAAACTCAGCCAACCCCGCAGCCAGTAGGAATCAAGAGGAATGAGAAGAGAGATGAATGGAGGCTTTCATCCTACCTCCTGGAGCTGAACCCGAACTTTGTTGATGGCCTTCAGCCAGTGCACTCTAGATGGGGAGAAGGGTGGAGGCCCACTATCCAGGATAGAGAAAGCAAGAGAGGATTGGGAAATAAAAGATGGGTTTGAAAAAAAGTGATGCAATTCTTTGCTTTTGTACAGTCAAGGTGACTAAAAGCTCATTTGAAGAAATCAGGCTACCTTTTAAGCGGTTTCTCTGGCTTTTTCTCTAGGGTTATATGGGGCTGCCCTGGGGCCATCTGGTTTTTTTCTATGGTGCAGTTCAAGGCCCGCCCTGACCCTAGCCCCTCCTCCTCCTCCCAGGTGGCGTTGCCATTGGTTGGCCGGTAGCTTCCGCTGCTGTGGTAGGAGTGGTAGGATTCCAGGTCTCGGCGCTCCTCCTGTTCAGAGCCCGCCACGCTGTCGTGTCCGGCCTCGCTGAGCTGAGAACTGGCCTGGCTGAGGTCCCCGGAGGATCCTGAAGGACTGCTGTTCATCGGGCTGCAGAGGGAGCGGGGGAGAAACGGTGGTCACCGACCCGGGAGGAACTCAACCGCAGGCCCAAGTCAACTCCATCCTACGGCCTAAATAGAGATGTTGAAGGGCTCGATGACAGTTAATGGTGAGCTTAACGCTTAAATAGTTTGGCAGACTGAGGAGAGGTCAACCCCGTCTCAATTTTGACACAACGTTGAGATGTACATTTTCACATAGCTTATTTGCTTGTTTCGTCACGACAAACGGTACATAGAAGAATACACACCTCAAAGCATGAAACCGAGAGTGATGGATTGGAGCAAACTTCTTTTCTGTGCTGCTGTTGCCGATTTGTGCCATGATTGACTGTGTTGGCTCAGGGCCATTATTTTGCTCTCGATTTTAAATCCATATGCACCATGTGATGCCGCAGTCATGCTTACATAAATCTCTCTATATTCAATTCACATAATGAACATTAATGTGAGGACAAAGAGTATATCTGGGATGATGGACGACCTCTCGCATGTTAGATGTTAATTCTGTGCATTGGTTTCTCCCACTTAGAACATAATCTATAAATACAATCAATTTGGTGATGGAAAGACCTCTCCTAAGCAAAGGGGTTGTCTTTTTATTTTTTGTAGATACAAATTATAACGTGTCCTACTATCTTAATTAAACGAACGAGTCACCAATAATACCAATACCAATAACATTTAATATTTATTCAAATTTATATTTATTCAATATCTCTCTGAATAGGTACTTTCTTTAATATCATGGTTTCATCTGTGAGGTTAATGTATTCCGTATAAAAAAAAAACATAAGACTGATGAATTTTTTAAATTTTTTTCGATACTTAAGGTCCACATGAGTGAGTCCAGACTCCCATGATAAGATACCCACTCACCTAAGACACACCAAGGCTCCGTTTAAAAGCGCACGGCACGAGCAACAACATGAGATCAACACAAAACAAGGAGGAACAGACGGTTAAACACAAAGGTAGAGGTAGAAGTGGCAATGCTAAAATGCTAAAAGGGAGAATAAGCATTATAAATGGCGTTATAAACGGTGAAAGACCATTTATTATGCAACTACTGGCCTTTTAATACTCAACGGGTCCTTCTTCAAGTGGTTGTCGTGCAGCAATCCTGCTACGGTATCTGCAGAGGGTAGGGGTTCAGAAAGGGTCTTCTCGCCATTTTTGGAATGGGGTGATAACTGACCTAGCTCCGGCGGGGAGATGTGTATTTGTGGATTGAACGCATTATCAGCAGACTCAACGCTTCCTTGGCTTTTATCTAAGCTTTGATCCTTATCGCTAGTCTGATCACTCGCTAGTTCTGCAACCAATCTGTCATTGTCGCTTACTCCCAACTCTGTTGTGGGTTTATTGGACTTTGTGCCATCAGGTATAGTAAGTTTATCTTCCTTGGATTTAGGCTGAACAGTGATGACCGGGGATGACTTGGGTGGATCAGAAGACTCTTTCTGCCATGGGAAGCCAAGTTTCTTCCCAAGATTGGAGGAAGTGGACTGCTCATCCTTGGCTGCTGTAAGCTTATCCTCTTGAAAAAGACCGGTAGAGAAGGTTTTGAACCCAGACAGAAAACCTCCTCCTTCTGTCTGTGGCATCTGAGGTAGTCCTTTGGGGATGGTTGGTGGAGAAGAAAAAAAGGAACCAAAATTTTTCCCAACATCACTCGATCCAGACAGGAGACCAAACTTTGGGGCAGACAAACTGGGCATTTCAAACATGGACTTGGCAGTAGGCGGCTCTGTAACTGGCTGAGTAACTTTTTGAGCACCCTCTAGTGGGGGCTCAACTTCTTCCACCCCCTTACTTTCAGACCCCTTCGTTACGACACCAGGTTTATCCTGAATAATTCCTTCAACTGGGATGTTTTTCTCCTCCTCAGTGGCTTCAGTGGGCAGGCGCACTTTGGATCCAGTCTCAGAGAGTGAAGTGGGCTTTTCATTCATCGATGAAACTCCTTCAATGTCAAGGGACTTTCCAGCACTTTCTACAGTTATAGCTTCAGAAGTGTCGGGTAAAATTACTGCCAAAGCATCAGTTACTAGTTGCTTGTCTTGACTGCCCGACTGGGGTAAAAATGAATCCGCAGCTTCTAATTTGCCCTCAACAATTTCTTGGACACCTGCTGCTGGTCCAGCTGATTCTTTGGGAACATTTTTCCCAACCTGGACACCTGGTTGGATTGTGGCTGCTGGAGAGAGTTTAGCATCCTCCGATTTAGGTACTTCAGACGTCTTAAAAATTCCAAAGAGGTCATTTTTTAAGGATTCTGCAGGACGACTGCTGGGGAGATTGAAAAATGAGCTTTTCTGCTGAGGCTGAGAATTGGAGCCAGGGATCGGGGAGGACTTAAAAAACGAAGTTTGAGGGGGTGAAAAAAAGTTGCTTGACGGCTTGGAGGGAGTACTTGTCCCTGAGAACACTTTGGACATGAAGCCAGTGAACATATCAGCTGTAGGTTCTTCAGCTTTTTCTGGCTCCTCGAGACCTGAATCCACGGATAAAACGCAGGACTTTTCCTCTACTGGTTTGGGTTGTGGTTCTGTCTGGACAGACGGTTCGATCATTGGAGGCTTCTCTGTTGTTACAAACCGTTCTTTCATTGTGGGATGATCCACAGGTGTAGGCTGAAATCCCTCATATGAAGCTGCAAGTCTCTTTTCCTCAGAACCTAAGGCTGCTTCTTTGCAATCTTTCCCAGATTTACCATCAACAGAAAGTTTATTTTCTAGTGGACATGAACCATCAAGTTTATTTAGTGTTTGTGACATAACCGTTTCTTTATGCAAACCAACAATACCCCCCTCCTCATTTTTAGCCACAGTGTTAGAAACGCAGGTGCTATCAGATATACGAGGTTTCGAGCCTGGGGCTTCCTGGAGAGAAACAGCCTTTCGGTTCTCTCCATCGACAGATTTACAAGATGCATCTGGTATCTTCTCATCCATGAAGGACATGTTGAGAAAACTGAAACCACCAGCTTTGGGTTTATTCACCTCAGGAGCAGTACCACGGGAAAACAAAGAAGGAAGTTTGTAAACACCTTCTGCTTCAAGTGGTTTGGATGTTCCTCCTGTCTTGCTAGGATCAGGCTGAGAACCAGGCCCACTAAACATAGAAAATAAACTCTTTCCTGAAGTCTCTTTAAGACCAGAAGCTCCAGGGATAATGCCCCCAAGAATTGATCCAGTCTCAGAAGGAGTTTGTTGTAGAGAAGGACCACTGAACATAGAAAACAGACCTGTTCCTTGTGGTTCTTTGGGTGCAGATGTTCCAGGAAAAGTGTCTCCAACAGCAGAACATGTTTGGCCAGGTGATGGCTGAGGACTAGGCCCACTGAACATAGAAAACAAACTTTTACTAGGGGTTTCTTTAGGTCCAGTGGACCCAGGAAGTATTGCACCCAAAACTGGCCCAGTCTTTGAAGATTGCGGAGGAGTAGACCCAGTGAACATTGACAATAAACCTGTACTTGGTGGCTCTTTCAGTGGAGCAGCCTCCGGGGGAACGATTTCTGTGATTACAGCTTCCTGGTGTGCAGTCTGAAGATCGATTCTATCAGCATTAGAGGCTCCATTTTCATGTGTAACAATCTTATTGTCTGCTAGTGTTTCTGGGTATGTGGATTCAACGGCTGGTTGCGTTTCAGTCCCACTGAACACAGAAAATAGTCCTTTTCCAGGGATTTCTTTAGGAGCAGATAACCCAGAAAGAATTCCAAGAACAGATGATGTTTGCGAAGGTGCCTGCTGGGAACTCTGACCACCGAACATTGAAAACAAGCCTTTTCCTTGTGAATCTTTAGATGGATCAGATCCTGATGATGGGGCATCGGGGGTTGATCCAGATTGAGGTGAGGCCTGATGTGGGAAATTCCCACTGAACATTGACAGTAAACCTTTGTTTTGTGAATCGCTGGGTTGAGTGGTTTCTGGTAGAGTAGTTCCGTGGGTTGACCCCTCCTGGGGTTTTTCAGTCTGTGGACTAGGTCCACTAAACATAGAGAATAAACCTCTACTAAGTGGTTCTTTAGGGGGAGCAGATCCCAAAGAAGTGGCTTCAGAAGATCCAGATGGGGGTTTAACCTCCTGTGGACTAGACCCACTAAACATAGAAAATATACCTTTGCTTGATGTTTCACTGTTTGTAGAGACCCCAGAAAGCAAACCTCCAAGAACAGACCCAGGTTGTGATTGAGCCTGCTTTGTTTCAGATCCACCAAACATTGATAATAAACTTTTACCCAGAGGTTCCTCTTTAGCTTCAGATGTCCCCGAGATCATTTCCCCAATAGAAAAGCCAAATAAACCACCAGTCTGTTTAGGAGGAGGCTCTTGTTTAGTTTGTCCTCTTGGAGGCATAGTCTGGGATCTCTCTGGAGCAGGACTCACACCAGAATTAGGAGGGAATACCTGAGACATACTTCTCCCAGGGACCTTAGCCTGGCTGTGCTGGGGTACAGCCCCAGTACCAGAATGGTCACCATCCCCAAAACTGCACATAGTTTGCTGCTTCTGAATGCCCTTAGGTTTTGACGACATTCGCAACTGAGCTCCACCCATTCCATCTTTTGAATCATTTTTTATAAGATATGCTTCTTGCTGCAGAGGTGGAGTTGCTGCTGAGGTGGACTGAGGCAATTTCTGAGGCTGTAGTTGAGATGGAGGGGGCTCCACATTAAAGAAGTCACCAATCGATCCAAGGAGGTTTGATATTCCTGCGTTTTCTTTATTAGTGTTCACACTAGCAGAAATAGCAGACCCCCTATTTTCTAGTGGTACGGGAGTCTCAGGGGGTTTAGGTGGTTCTGGTTTGGATTCTTCCATCCCTACAGCTGACTTGAAAAAGCTCAAGAACCCAGCCTGCGGTTTCTCTGCTGGTTTCTCAGCAGGCACCTCGGCTATCTCAGCAGCATCAGACTTACTTGATTTATTCAATGGGCTTTTGTACAAGGAATCCTGTTCGACTGATCCCATAGCCGTCTTGCAAACTTGGACCCTGGTGTGCACTGGTGGAGTAGGCTGCTGTGACAAAGTCGATTGTCGTGCGAGCTTGGGTTTCTGAGTAGGAGCTAAAGATGATTCACACCGTGCTGGCCCATGACTAAACAAAGATGACAATCCTTCCGTGGGAGCTGAGGGCAGAACTCTAGGACTCCTATCCGGCTTTGACACAGGCTGTCCAGATTCCTGGGCCACTGGTGAATCATCCTTGACAATCTTCGCCTTCAGGCTCTGCAAACCTGATGACAAAATGTCTCTTGCCTGTTGACCCACTGGTGCAGCACCCTCAATCTCACCTGATACCATTGAGTGTGTACCACTATCTGGAGGTTTAGGAAGTTTTCTTGAGGCTGTTGGTGGGTTTACAGCTGCAGTTGACTTTGTGATAGTAGCACCTTTGCTCAAATCTGAATTTGGGGATTTGCTTACCAAATCTCCAATAGCTGAGAAGAAAGAGGTGATCTTCTGGACCGGCTGACCCTGCCGTTCCTCTTTAGGATGCATTTTTCCCTGCCACTCTTCTTCTGATACATCATCAATGTGTCTTACTTTAAACTCAGAAACTGAACGCCCCCTCTGTTTAGGGCTTATACAGCTATAATGGCCCCAAGCGGCAGAGTCAGAGGTTGAGGTAGAAGACAACGAGACAGAAACTTTCTGAGAAATAAGTTCTTTTATTCCTTGACTATTCCAATAAGGTCTGCGATGATCTTCTCTTTGAAAGGTCAAATCTACAGCTTCCAAATACGGATTGTGGTGGGTATAGTTTGCCTGGTTATTTTGTCTTGTGTCCATTTGAACTTTATTTAGTCTGTACATGGAGAAGTCCAAAGGTTCCTCTCGCTGTGCAATAATGGAATCTTCAAACATCTGGGAGAAGCGCTCAAGGTTTAAATTCATTATTTGGTTCCCTTTTCTAAATGCTGCAGAGAGATCAAGAGGTGCATTCAATAGCTGGGTATCTCCTTGATGTTGCCCCGGTAACCAGAGAAACTCATCCTCATTGTAGAGAGGAATTTTAAAACCACACACTTTTACCATTTCATTTTGTAACCAGGCACTAGGGAGGTTATCAGAGTGCCCATAATCCCCAGATTCACCTTCAGGAGTACATGCATAGACATAATTTCCATCCCGATCAGTCAGCAGGGCATAAATATACTCCTCATCAGTGTATACAAAATACCCACAGTTACCATCTTCAGACGGCCACCACATTCCTTGCTCTAAGAGTGAGAGCCATTGTTGATACCATTCTGACTCGTCAAGATTCATATGGTCCTCGATATCTCCATAGCCGCCAGTTGAGTAACTCAAATCGATGGCACAGTCTGAAAGTTCCTTCGGGACACAATCAAATATCCTGTGGTTTAGAAAGCCTAGTGCTTCTTTGTTATAATGAGGTCTTTTTACATATTCAGCATTGCCAGGTAGACTCTCATTATGATAATTTTCATGATATAATACACTGTGCAAGTTGTGACAGCTACTGTTGTTGAGAGAGTGCCAACTACTAAATTTAGTATTCTGCTTGTTTGTGCTCAAGTTCACTACACTATCATTGTCAGACCAGTAGTCTTGGTTCCCCATTCTTCTCTCATAATACAGATCCTCCAAATTGTCATAACTATTCCACAATTTCTTACTGCCATTCTGATATGAAGCACAAGAGATGTGTGTGTGGTCCTCGGGTTGATAATAGCCACTATGACACTGATAACTTTCCTCCCATGGATGTGAAGGAATGAAGCATTGATATGGATCGATTGATGTAGTGCTCCAGGACTGTGGAACCTCCTTGACAGATGCCCCATCTGGGGGCTGTCTATTTTCCATATCAACCTGATAATTATCATTAGCTTGATCATCTGAAAAATCATACTCATTAAGCTGCTGCCACAGGAGAGATTCTTGGATCCAGTTTTGTGTATACCCATCAACCGTATTTACTTGGTTTGCATACGGTAATGACTGGTAAAGACCAGGGGTGTCGCATACTGACAGGTTACCTTCTTGTAGATAATGTTGAGAGGACATCATAGCCGACATAGGATTGCCATCCGTGAAAGAATAAAAACTTCCTGTGCTATAAGACGCTGCCATTGCATGGCTTTGCTGAAAACCTTGCTGTGGTAAACAGCCAGTGCTGTTTGTTTTATACAACGTCTGATTGTTTTGGCATCTATTGTAACTGGCCGGAGTCCTCAGGTCTAAACTCTCTGTGTCACAGGTCTCTGTCATCTTTTGAGAATCCTCCTTCCTTTGCTTTGAAACAAGCCGATCAAGGATTCCTAAGCCAGTTCCCACTTTCTTTTCAGTTTCATTACTGGGTGCAAAAGTGCTATCGTTCTGACACTTTTTTAATATATTTGAAAGTAAACCAGGGGTACTGGCATTACTTTGCTTTGGATCTACATTTTCTGTTGCTGGTTCTTCTGTCTTGAATGTAGTGGCTTCTTCGTTTGGAGCCCGATTGAAGAGTCCAGAGAAAAACCCTTGCTGACCCGGCTTCGGATCTCTCTCAGGGGACCTATTCTGAGGCCTACCAGGCTCAGACTGTTGATGGTCTTGCCTAGCCCGACTTTGTGGATCAATTTGTTGCCGTTTTATCTGATCAACAGGACACTGGTTGCTTGGTGACACATTTTCAGAGGAAGTCGTTAACTTATTAAATATTCCAGACAACAGCCCACTTGGCTGACTTGGTGGTCTTGTCTCTTGTGGAGGAATCTGATTCTGCCCAAGCACAGGCTTGTTCAGCCGTTGACTGCTTGATGAAGTGTGTTGTTGCTGGGATATATTCTCTGAAGACGATAATTTTAAAAGACCAGAAAGTAGATTGCCCGTTGTATGCAATTGCTGTGCTGCACCTTGCTGAGAGGAATTTTGATTTTGCCCTGGAATGCTCTGCCTGTTTGTTTCGTGCTGATATGATTGACTACCAGTTAGAACTGGTTGCTGCTGAAGAGTTGAGGGCTGATTGGCAGTGGCATTGTCTGAAGAGGCCAACTTAAACAGCCCTGACAGGATCCCTCCTTGTTGATTAGGTGTTTGCTGGGGTGCATTCTGATTTTGATTGCTAGGAGGTCCCTGTGGGTGTTGTTGGGAAACATCCTCAGAAGATGCAAACTTAAACAGCCCTGATAATAATCCTTCAGAACGACTAAGAGACGGGGCACTTTGCGGTGCAGGGACAACATTTTGCTTTTGCAAATGTTGTCTGTTCCCTTGTTGCTGCTGATATCTGGCTGCCACTGGTTGCTGCTGAGGATGTGGGTTGGATGTAGAAACATTTTCCGAAGAAGCAAATTTAAACAGCCCGGAAAGGATCCCTTCTTGCTGTGCAGGCATTTGCTGAGGGAGATCCTGGTTCTGCGCTGAAGTATTTTGCCTATTTTCTGGTTGCTGATTTGCCTGATGGGCCGTATAAGCTTGTGTCCCCGGTGGCTGACTATGGGAAACTGCATTGTGAGATGAATGGGTTGGATTTTGTCTTTGTAAAATCCCTCTGCTGCTTTGTTGCCGAGAAGTATGATCCCCCGATGGAATTAGTTGCTGCTGTGTTGAAGGGGTTTGGTTGTTTTTAGATACATTCTCTGATGAAGTCAATTTTAAAAGCCCGGAAAGAAGTCCTCCTTGTTGACTAGGGGGTTCTGCAGCCTGCTCTGAAGTGTTTTGGTTCTGACCTGGTAAACTTTGTGTGTTAGCCTGCTGCCGGGTATCAACAGGCACTGGTTGCTGTGGCGCTGAAGTGGGCTGGAATTTAAATAGTCCAGAAAGTAACCCGCCTGGTTGAGGGGAGGCTGATTGAGTTTGTTCCGGAGAATTATCACATTGATGGTCTGTAATCAGTTTTTTATTAATGCCCTGGGTTGGATGATTATCAGACTGCACCTGTTGCTGTTGGCTGCTAGAGGACACATTCTCTGAAGAAGCCAATTTTAAAAGCCCTGAAAACAGCCCTCCTTGTTGAGGCTGAGTAGATCCTGATGGAGGATGTTTGATAGTTGAATCTTCAGCAGAAGATGTTTTAAACAAACCTGAAAACAAACCCTGTGGCTGAGCCTGTGGACCCAGCTCCTTGTCTTGCAGGATTGGGATTTGCTGCCCAGCATGTTGATTTGTGGATATTTGGCTAGGAGATTGTTGACTACCGAAAGTATTCTGGCTTGATAATGTTGATCTAGTAGGAGCATCCTGTGGTTTAGCTTGGTGTTGACCTTGAGATGGTGGACGCACATCTTCATTTGAGGTCACCTTAAAGAGGTTGGAAAACCAACCAGTTTCTGGGTTCCTCTTAGTCTGAGTTTCAAGAAGAGCAGCGCGGTTCGGCAAATGTGTTTTTGGAACATCAGAAGTCACTGAGGAGGTCATCCCTGCAATTTCCCCAGTTAGAGGAGCTACACTTTCCCTTCGTCCAGGATCTTGTGGAACTACTTTAGAGCCACTAATATCCTCATTAGAAGCAAATTTCAGGAACCCTGAAAACACTCCCCCGTCTGATAGTGGCTGCTGTGTTTTGACATCATCTGTCGATCTAAAAACAGAAAACAGAGAGGAGGTTGAGGAAGTCTGACTTTGTGGGATCTCAGGAGTTGACGAAATCAGGGAGCTTATGGATTTCTTTAAAGGGCTAAAGAACCCTGCATCCCCCTGTTCCGTCTGGCTTTGGACTTGACCTTCCTCCTTGGCTTTCTTTGTCTCTGACTCGTTTCCCCGTGTTTCACTCCCCTGCATGTCAGTTGACACAAGATCCTGAGATCCACTTTTTGGTTTATCGAGGTTCCAGTCAGAATTTGCAGGGCGGTGTTGTTCCTGATGTGGCATGCTCTTAGACTGCACGCTCAATCTTTCGTCACAGACGGCCGTTTCTGCAGAGCTTTCTTTAGGTCCACTAGTGTTTGAGCGTTTGCATTCCTCTGTAGAGTTCAGCATCTCATCCCCTGCGAATAACTTCAAGGGGTTTAGTTTTCCAAACACAGAGTTGACAACAGAGGGAGCTTGATTTGCAGTAAACTCCTTATCTTTTTCATCAATGTTGCCCCAAGGCTCAGCTACAGCCGGCTTAGTGACTTGGCAGCCACCCTGTGTTTTACATCCAGTCTCTTTTTCATCCAAGGTCTGGAAAGGCAGCAGATACTGCAGAGACAACTTTCTGTCAGGAGGATGATCCTGAGCAGGGGTAACGATTGCTACTGGGGTGGGGCTGGTAGACCTGGGAATGTAGGAGAAGAGTTTAGAGATGCCAGAGTCGGCGTGAACCGGAGGTTCCGATGCATCAGGTAGCCGATTAGCTGGAATCTGCTTGGAACCGGAGGCGACCTTTTCCGTTATGGAGCTGAATAACGAACTCACAACATTCTTTACACCCACTTTCCCTTGTTCCGAGGGCTCATCTGCTTTTTTCTCCTTTACTTCTGTGGAAATTTCCTCCTTTTCCTCCTTTGATGCAATACTCTGGTCTTCTGCAACAGATTCCGTTCTTGTGCTACCCTGGGACGACAACCTGGACTTGTTTGACTTTGGCAAGGATCCGTACTTGCTAATCTCCTCCTCCTTCTCAGCTAGGTACTCGGACACACTTTCAACGAGACACTGAAGTTCATCCATGGGATCCACATATTCATCGCTTGGTTCCTCCACCGGAGACAGCAAAGCCTCTGAAGCCCACCCTCCCATTTTACCCTTGCCACATTTCTTATCCCAGTAACCTTGAAGCTTATCTTTGTTATAGCCGTGGGGGGCAGTATAATGGCCTTGGCTGTGATACCTTACCTTCTCAGAATTGATAGCTTCTGCTAAGGAAGCAATCTCCTCCAGATCCTCCTCATACCCTATAGAGTATTGAAGCTGATCTGAGTCGTATTCATTACTAGCCCTTAGTCTTGCTTCCTCCTCTTGATACGCCACGTAGTTCTCAAGGGTGTTCTCCAGCTTGTTTTTTGCCCACATCCTGGTCTTGTATAGGAGCCCGTTCTTGTAAGGCCGTAGGCACGGCGTCATCTGCTCCTCCTCCTCCTCCATTTCTGCCACCTGGCGCAACACCTGCTCCCCTCGCTTTTGCCTGAGGCTTTGGGCAGGAAGGAGAACAGGGAGGTCAGAAGGAAAGGACTCGTCTTTCCCTGCCTCCTTGTGAGCCAGTCGGGGCTCCTTCTTCCTTCGCCGTCGGTCAACGGTGTCGTACTCCTCCGGGTAAGTGGCTGGAGAAACACTGCCGGACTCCAGGCCTTGGTCAAATCTGATGCCTGTAGACCCACGGCAGACTCTGGCCATGCGAATGATCACATCGCCATCGTTCTCATTTTCCCAATGCTCCCCCTCCTTGTCCAAGCATGGATTGACTACGTTTTGTCCTGGTACTGGGAATTTGCTCTCCCAGTCGTCCTCGCCCATTCCCGAGTCTACAGGAATAATCCTGACCCTTCCCCTTCGGTTTGGGGCTCTTTTTCAGATGGAAATTAAGGATAACATTTGAAAAGGGTGTGGGAAAAGAAGTAGGAAGGGAAATAAAATGGAATAAGAAATGAAATTGAATAAGATGAGACACAAAAATCAAACAGTTTCGAAGTAGAAAGACAACGCAGTAACAAAAACATAACAGAACGAAAGAAATCTGAAGAACAGACATTAAGACACATCATAAAGTTAGAGAAATAGGTGGATCTCAGTTTCCCCATTTGCCCCATTTTGTTTCCTCCTCCATTTCAGAAGCGCCTTCAGCTTTCCCTGGCTGAAAGCATTTTATTTCCATTTCAGATCTAGTAACAGTTCCGATATAACTAACCAAAATTTGTCAACACTACAGATATTTTTCTTTTCACTGTTTTTCAGGCAAACCATACATTAAACCATTTTACATTTACTAGTATCAACAGAGGCAAAAAAAATCTCCAGATATCCAGATATGGAGGTCATCACTGAACCTAGAGTCAACTTCATAACTGTCAAGCCTCAACGAAATCTTTAAGATGTGAAAGAGCTCACATCATGAGCCTCAGTCCATGGCATTTGTGTTTAAAGCAGAGTAAAAATGAGAAGCATACATGGATAGGGCCTTACACTCGGCCGGCGGGGGCCTTACACTCGGCCGGCGGGGGCCTTTCAAAGGTCGCTTGTAGGCAGGTTCATTCCCAGCCTGTCCCTGAGTGTAGGCCATTAGAGCGCCAGGAGGATGTGAACACGTGGAGACGGTGTGTGCGTGTGAACGCGCGTGAACGCGAGCGTAAGTGCACCTGGTCCCCCGCTGTTCGCGGCACTCCATGTCGTAGCTCTGCATGGAGTCGGTGCAGGAGTCGGACTGGCGCTGCAGCTGACTCCCGATGGGGTACTGGTGCATGGAGGAGTTGGGCTGGGCCGTGGTGTGGTACCGAGGAGGCAGGCTGCTGCTGGTCTCGCTGCGGTAGTCACTGTCCCGGTCATCCACCGCGCTGTCATGGTCATCAAGGGCTGTGCAGGAAGAAGACAAACTGAAAAACACTGTAGCGGAGGGATAAGAGGCACGAACCCTCCCATCAAAACCCCAACTGAGTCAGAGTTGGGCTTAGGCTGCCAGTAATGAAGCCTTAATGCATTAACCTTTAACCTCTGACACTATTCTTTTCTCAGAACCTCCATGTTGGCCATTACTGGTACAAATGGAACACTTGGGTACCATGGCCTAATAAAGAACATTTTTGAAACTGAAATCTGTAGTTTAATTTAACTTCTGCCTTAGGAAGCTTTGTTTTGTTAAATATTTCACCATTAATCTATGCAAGAATCAAACTGACACACATATAAAACCTAAATCTTCAGCCTATTAACTTATTGGCTGATCAGTGCTAAGCTGATGGAAAAAAAACATTTTAGACAAACAACTGTATTTATTTATTTTTAAACATCACCATCACAGCACACATAAAAAAACAATAGTAGTATTTTGAAAATACACACGCTTGCACTAACACACACACACAGACACAAATTTGTCATGTTTTTGCAGGAATACGCACAGATGTTCTTTCACAAGGATAAACAATCCCCCATCCCCCATCCCCCACCATGGATGTTGGATGTGAAGAGCACATAGTGTCCTTCAAAAACTAACAGCAGTTAAAGCCAAAGGGGGTAGCTTTTTATCGGTGTTAAAGCCTAGCCTTTTAATGTTGGGATAATTACCCAGATGTGTTTTTAGCCACCTACTTTTCTGTCATTTTGACAATTATTAAATAATCGTCTGCAGAAAAGGGTCTATAATTATGCTGTAACTACTAGGTAGTTGTGTCGGTTTATACACACATTTTTAAACACAGAAAATACATGCAATATGTACTAAATTCTCAGACACACAAACAGGATCTTCCTGTTAATGTGTCCATGACTCCACCTATTACCAATTCAGAGTACCCTGTCTGGGGAGAGAGGGGCAGGGTGGGTACCCGAGCTCACAAGGGTGGGTCTGGCTGGGAGAGAGGGGCGGGGGGGGGGTATGCATGTCCGCCTTGGAGAAATAGTTCAAATATTCATGCAGACAAACCTTGGGGTTCTTCCCAACTGACCAATGAAATGAGAAGCATTTGTTATGTTCTGAAGAAGAACATATAGAAGGTTATGGCTGGAAAGGAAATGAAGGCAGGACAGAAAACCTGTTGGTGCGACATGTCACACCCTCAATTTAAAGCACACAGAGGTGTTTGTGTGAAGTGCGTAAATTCAGGGCGTTTTGAAAAAGACAACACAATGAACGTGATTTTTAGTGCAAGCTAAAGGGGTTTGGTTTGATGTATAGATGTCTACCCCCCCAGTGATTCTTCTGATCCTACCATTTTCGCATTACTTTGAACACAGAACACAGAACTTTAAGGTAAATAAACAAAAAAAACTATTTAGGGTAGACCAGATGTAGTTATTGAAAGACTAGCACTAAGCCAGGAACAGATTTTATACAAGTCTGATTTTAAAGAAAGCTCCACGGTGTGCCCCAGGACACGGACTTCCTCTCTTCTCCGACTCCACCCTAAATTTTATTTCAAGGGTGTTTAAACAAAGTTTTTCAAACGGACACCGCCCTGCTGCGCAGGAAAACAGACCAGGGTGTCGGACCACTTCACCTCAACTGCTAGCCGCGTCGATCTCCTCTTTCTCTGGACACAAGCATCCCCTTAGCGAGCAGCAGATCCAGCGTGCTATCATATGTATAAATGTAAATAAATGTAAATAATATATAAAACGTAATCTCTCAGGTCTTCGGCCTCGTTTTGAGTCTAAATTACACCCCTGGAACAATGACATCATCATCATTGGACCTGACTACATCATTGGAGTGGTTGCAGTAAAATTATGGAGATACTAAACAAATGCTGCTAGGCACGGTGACACCACTGTTATGCGTCATGACAACTGAACGTCGCTGGCAGACAGTAAATGTAAAAGCCAATAGATACACACAGACACCTGTAAGCCGATCAGTAGGACTTCAGATGACAACAAAGACTCCAGGGGGCTGGGGAGGGGCACGCTGAGGGGATATCAGACGGACGACAGCGACCAGCGCTTGGAGAGGGAATGAGAGGGCGTGTGACAGAAAGGACCCGTTGGATGCATGAATATCCAGGCTGCAGGAGGCAGCGGTTCATTCCAGAGGGCATGCAGCGAGCATGGGAGGGCTGCCACAGGGGAACGACAGAATTGAATAACCTGAACAAAAATGCACTACATACTCTGTGGATCGCCCCATCCAAAATAGTTGCCTGGTGCGGATGCAAACGTTAAAAGAAGAAAGGAATGGGAGAAGAAGTAAAAAAGTGAAGAAAAGAGGAGAAACTCCTGAATGGGTGTGGCTCTTGTGTAAGTACAAGCAGCTTGCAGTCACATGGCAATATCATGGTCTCTGATATCCCATCCCTAGGGGCTCTGCAGGTTCAGTCACAAAGTAGATAAGAGTTTCAGTAATTAATGGCATGGGAATCTCGGGTTCGACTGTGTCTGAAGTTTAATGACAGGACTCCCATTAGATCCTGGAGCAAGCTACTGCCTTGAGAACCACTGTGTTCTTTTCCTGACTGGTCTTGTCTGTATTTCAGCAGTAGGCTCTCCCTCGCTCTCCACTAATCTGCAATAAATGTGGGTTAGGCCCTGATACTACCCAAAATGTTTTTGAAACCGTATGCTAAACTTAAAACTTAAAAAAACCTTAAAAGCATGAAATATTTGTAATATGGAAAATGAAAGCCAATGGGCAAGTATAAATAGTGACCGATGCTAATTGATTTGGCAGATATGGGTTCTGAGACTTAAACAACGGAGTTCTCCACTCACTACGAGATAGATACTGAACCAGACCAAATAAGAATGAAATGCTGCCATCTGCTGATATAATCAATCTCTCCCTCTCCCTCTCTCATAAGAATAGTAAAGCTATACGAAACTGTTTTTTTAATTCTCTTTGAAGTGATAAGTAAATTCCCGCAACCAGTGACAGCCATAAAGTGGTGACTAAAGTAAATAGTAAAGGCAAGAGTAAACTCTGGCCAAGGAGAGATCATTTCTGCACCCACGCCTAGTGACAAGTTGTCGAGAGTTTGGTTTATTGTTGTTTGAATGACATGGCATGATGCAAAAGCCCACCTGTGTGAAAATTCTCAACAAGCAAACACAGAAGAGCAGTATAAAGTTGAGTGTACACAAGACCATACAAAGGTGAATGAATAAATGTTCAAGGTAAATAACAAATACACACACACGCGCACAGACACTCTCACTCACACACACACACACACTCTCTCTCACACTCTCACACTCTCACACGCGTGAATTCGGCACCATTGCCTTAACCCAGGATTACAGTTTTTTCCTGACAGAACAGAATTATAAAATTCAGTGTCCATATCCTCTGAACGCTCCTCTTTGCTTTTAAATTACACTCATGTTTAGGTCCATTTTCCAATTTCCAGGATGAACACCAACAGCCCAGAAGTATAATGTAGAATCGGGAAATACACTGAAATAGATATCGGCTCTCTGATCCAAAGGTGCAAGTGTCTGGTACACATGCATGCAATTCAAACTTACAACACTGGGAGGCAGCAGAGGGCAGAGGCCGACTCAGAACTTCATCTTGCAAGGGGTACTAAAAGTAAAGGGAAAGGTCAACATTAAGTCAACATAACGCTTCCTGTGACCACATCAGAGACACAAACACTCAGCCACACAACTGTACCATTATCCCTTTACTAACTTATAAAGTAAGTATCAGACCGAACCAACCAAAGTATTCAGAAGAAACGTGTTGTTTAATAAGGTTAATGCACTGCATTAGACACAGAGGGAGATAGAGGAAGTATTGTATAAGGCATGTATTAGCAGTTTAGATTGTCACTGCAGTGCACTGCAAAGAGTTACTGCACAAATCACCCACACGCCGGTATACTGTACCTATCCGGTTCATTCTGAATTCCCCACTTAAATACAGTAAAACAGAGAACAAATCATATTCATTAAATATACAACAGCAGCCGGCATTTGCAAGTTCCCATTGTGTCGCTCAAGCTGATGTTTACGGACTAACTTTTCAGAGAGTAACAGAAGAAGATGGTGAGTATATACCCAGTAACGCATCCAAATGGAGAAAAGCAGGCATATAACAGAGGGTATCCATTTAATTCATTCTATTGTATTTATAGAATGTTGCTTAAAAGTATTGTTTCAGTGGGTGTGCCAGAAACACAGAGAGAGAATCCCACACCATGGATTTTTACCTCATGGTCTTCTCCCTGGCGAGGAGACTCTGGTCGCTCACCCAAGTGTCTCACCTCATCATCAAGCCGCATGGTGTTAATCCTCTCCAACTTCCCTGTCCAATACCGGGCTTCATCTTCCGGGATATCTGGCAGAGGGGGGGATGATACACATCCGCGCTCTTAAATACATCATGAGACACTTAGCTACCGCTATTCCTGTAGGACGCTAACGCGCCGGCTAACAGGCAGATTTGAACGAGAGAGATTCACAAGAAATCAAAACACAAGTGATGGAAATAAGAAACGTTTCTACACCAGCCTGTTTTTATAACATCTCATGAATTGTTACCGTCAATGGTGGAAAAAGTGCAACAGGCCAAATGGTGTGGGGCCTGTCTCAGACGCACCCTACGCGCCCTATAAGCCCCGTCTCAGACGCACCCTACGCGCTTTAAACCCTGCTGGACTTTGAAAGACAACTGTACGTAGAAAAACAGACAGGCTTCAAAGGTCTGAGATGAAACAGCAGGCCACATGAATGGCTTCAATAGTGCATAGTCACAGCCCACACAGACAAAGCGGGACCCCCCGAACACCATGGACCGCATTCACCTTCAGAGACCTATTAATGGAACAAAACTAATGCTGGCCCTGAACTGCGTTCTGCGATCAGCCTCATGAAAGGGCTCCATTCGCACACCTGGTCACCCATGCAACCGTTTAACAATGTCCAGGCAACAGGGCGAGCAGAGAGCCAGGCGTCAGGGCGAGCAGAGAGCCAGGCGTCAGGGCGAGGCTCGTTCAGCCATGATGGCATTTCCATGAATCAAACATGTCGTTGCCATGGTTTGAAATCAGAGGTTAGTTGGGTACATGGGCAACCACGCAATTAATTACCTGAGCCACTGTTCAGGCCACACCTGAGCGGCAAAAAGTAAACGAGCAAAGACACCCAGATTGTTGTTTTTATGGGTCAGAGAACATGACGATTTTAAGTTTGGGGAATCGTTGATGATGTTGAGTAATTGTAAGCAGGGAAGGCAGCCCAAAACATGGGGGCCGGAGGCGGGCGAGGCGGGC
>JAOYSI010072423.1:8983-21544 GCA_025775065.1 Hiodon alosoides
CACTAACCCCCCCCACCCCCACAACCCCCTCCTGTGCCAGATCCACATCAGTTCCCAAGCCCAGTCCAAGTATTTTAAGTGCAGGCGGTACACAATACGCTTTCGATCCTGTCAGCTAGTTAGTGGATTGGCAACACCAAATCTAATTACCTGTAATCATACTGGACAAAAATGCACCTATGCTCACATCACATGACTTCAGTTAAACAATTAAAAGGCGTGTTTGAATGAAAAGCACCAGACCCATTTCGACCTTCTCAGACCTTCAATGGGTTCTTATTGGACTCTTTAACGGACAGCGAATAAACCATTAGGTTAGATGACAAACAGCCAATCACTGTCAAAGACATCCTAGTATCGTTTTGTGCTCATTGTCTGATTGATATGTTCATTCCACTTGACAATTTTTCCTGGCAAATGAATCAAACAGCCTCTTGCAGAAGCTGTCGCCTCCCAGCTGAAGAAGCTCTTGTGGCTGTGAAGGAACCGAAATAGGAACTATGTGAGACTTTTATTATAAAAATGCAGATATTGCACAATGTCATTGAACAAAGATACGTTTCATGTGTGTATAAAGTTATAAAGTGCATAATGAAGTTCCCCAGTGACACATGAATTGATGGACCAGGAACGAGAAGCTTAACTTACAAAACATTTTGACACATGTTGGATACAGAAATTAGAAATGCCTGTCGGACATCCAATGATTTACCCTGAAAGGACACACCCCCTAGAGTGTGGGCTTTCCCGGACTGCGATGATGGTGACGTTGCACGCGGACGAGACGACCTCAGGAAGACATGCCTGCAGACGTTTTCCCAATCTTTACCTCTTCCCATGTGCCCTGACCTCACCTGCACAGTGTATTTTTACCCCTCCGATGGGACTTTTCCATCAGGCATCGTCTGTGGAACCCTGAGGACCCCTGAGGACCCCTGAGGACCCCAGTGGGCCAGGGTAGGTTTATGTATTAATTTATGCCCACACTCAAGGATAACTGTTATACCTTTATCCTAAAACCTGCATTCTAGATTTACTCTTGCACAGTAACCTGCCTGAACATCTAACAAACTCACTCAGCTTGTCCGAGTCTGATTTACTCATGCACAGTAACCTGCCTGAACACCTAACAAACTCACTCAGCTTGTCTGAGTCTGATTTACTCATGCACAGTAACCTGCCTGAACACCTAACAAACTCACTCAGCTTGTCTGAGTCTGATTTACTCATGCACAGTAACCTGCCTGAACATCTAACAAACTCACTCAGCTTGTACGAGTGTCTGAGTATTCATTCATGCACAGTAAGCTGCCTGAACACCTGACAAACTCACTCAGCTTGTCCGAGTCTGATTTACTCATGCACAGTAACGTGCCTGAACACCTAACAAACTCACTCAGCTTGTACGAGTGCCTGAGTATTTACTCTTGCACAGTAAGCTGCCTGAACACCTAACAAACTCACTCAGCTTGTCCGAGTCTGATTTACTCATGCACAGTAACGTGCCTGAACACCTGACAAACTCAGCTTGTACAAGACATTTTCTGAACTGATTAACAAAGTTAATTACTAACCACATTGTCTTTTCTTAAAACATAAAACACTGTTTTACAATGACGATTGTGCTTTTATTGTTTGTGTGTGTGTATGTGTGTTAGTGTGTGTGAGTGTGTCTGTCACAGTGCCAGGCTTTGGTATTCACGTAAAAACTCAGGCGCAGAAAGCAGCCACCACCTCTCCCCATAAAATATATTGTTATAATATTAATTTTCCAATAGGTGGCAGCATACTCTAAATTTAGCTTTAGAGAAAGCTGGTTTTATAATTTCGTTGTTCTAGTTTGTTGTGCTTTATTACTGACTTAACGACGATATTACACATTACAATTTGCCTTACTTCAATGTGCAAAAAATTCTTAACGTTATTTTCTTCCATAGACTAAATTTTGTAGTTACAAATACATAAATCTAACATGTCACATGTAATAGAAACGTATATAATGTGCCGTGCTACAGTTTACAATCGCAGCATCACAGGTCAAATTCGAACCCATAACTCAGAAGGTCCAGAGTATTTGGTATCCTGGGCCTCAGCATTGAGAGGATGTTGACTACACAGATTCCACCTCAATCCCGTTCTACTCAGTACAGCCATCCACAGCTTTACGGCAGTGAAACACACCTCAGCCCCCCAGAAAACGTGCCCGTCCGACAGGAGCGGAACTGCGTCTGCTGCAGGGGGTGACCCCTGGGAATCAGCCTGAGCCAACGAGCTGTCGCAGGGCTCAGATCCTGCCGATCCCAATCGCTGGAGCAAATAAAACAAGCCTCAGGTTTGACCGCATGCTCGCCCAGCAGGTGGTCTTATCTGGAACAGAACGTGCATCTTGTGACTGGTCTATTTACGCAGCCAGCCGCGCGCTGAGGCAGATCGGGTAAAGCTTTGTGCTTTCCCGGTCCTGGGTTTTTAACCTGCCGCCTATGCTTGATGGGTCAGTTAAACTAACCCCAGCATCGCCTGGGCCACAGTGTCGGAAGGGGAGCAAGGCTTTCTATTCCTTAGATTTACAAAGAGGAATCTGTCCAGCCCCGTTCTCAAAACATGTGGGCCTGTAAGCTGTAACACAGCCGCTGTTTAACAGCAGGCAGCGCCACCCAGAACACGTTAAAACCAGCCGCCATGTTTAACGGGGGACTTCACCTAAACGCACAGCCACTCAAGCCAGGCCCAGTACAGTAATCCCTGTTATCCACACCAGTGGGTGTTTTGGAGAGGGGCCACGCGTTGCCGGCTTGGCATGGAGGGCGGGAACTTCCCGACCCCAGAGGTTCTGGCCCCGCCACATTGCTCGAATTCCTCCACACCAGAAGGGTTGGCTGCGTATACCGAGATTATTTTTCATTTTTTAATTTGCAGTTTCATTCGTTGCTGTGTCCTGAATTTACCCAGCAAACACACTGTAATCTTAGCAACCATTGTGCTTAGTCAGAGAGTTCTGTGATAGATCCTAAAGTCTTAATGCTATTGTTCAGTCCAAACCCAGACACAGTTTCTGTGCCCTTGGCTAACACTGGAAGCCACTCGGATATTGTCTGACTTGCATACTTGCAGTCTGTAGATTTTCAGTACAGAAACACTAAGTATCCCATTATCCCTTTGGTTCATTTCCCCGAAGGACTACTAGATGCCCCGTCACTTTTACCTGTACATATCTGAACAGAACACATAGAACGGCAATTACGTCACAATGCACCGCCCACGCTAGAACTGCGTCTGTAGTGGTATTCCACATTAATTGGATGAAAGAAATTTCAGTCATGCGTTTTCAATGCCGAGTTCATAACCTACAGTAGCTCGTTGCTACATATACCGCGAGGCTGTAAATTGCTAGACCCATTACTGGGCGAATATCAAACTACTTGACGGAGTACAGCGTTCAGGCCGAACATTTATTCACAAAAAGCTGAAACGCGAGCTACCGATGCTCATTTTTTTTTGTTACATTATTTGAGTGTGAATTAACGTTCGTACGAAATCCGAACTGATTTTGGTAAAACCTTGGATAAACTTAAAGGTTTTGGGAATTTCGCCCCCACTGAATTTCCTCTGCGAGTGAAAGCAAGACCACTTCTCCAACTATAAATCCGAAGTAACTTAAACAAAGGTAACGTGAATCGTCTGTCAGCGGCTAGTTTAACTGTTTAAAATGTTTTTGGTAGATACAATGTGTTACTTTATAAAATAATATTTGTCTGTAGTTACTTAATTAGCCGACGCTCTCCTAAAAATGGCATTTCGGAGAATTGTTGGGAAACGTTGGATGTCACTTCTTTGACTTACTAGCTGGTGTCGTGGCAAGCGGTTGTGACTTGTACTATATGTTGCGGCTGAATACGTAGGTGCACCAGTTACCTACATTGGCTAGTTTATTACCTCGACATGCTACATGGTGTATACAATGGTCTTCTTTGTTAAATATTATTTTTCTTGTTGTTCATTTCGGCCAAATAAAAAATTGATGCACGCTGGACCACGACGTAAAACCTATAACTTGTCACAAGTTGCAGAAATGTATTTTGTCGAGATGGCTTCAGTGAGGGTCTTATGTTTTTACATTTTAGCCTTTTTGGGTTTTTCGTTTTGGAAATGTTATATCCCGCTAGAAACAGTTGATATTGAATAGTCACACCAGACCGTCGTGTGTTTGTCATCACGGATAGTCCGCAGCGGTAGACTTAAGAGTCCTCCAACAAACTTTATATTAAATTTTTCGGTTTTAAAACTTTTAAAAGTTTAGTTTTTTAGCATGTTACAGTTTTATTATATGGATAATGGCCAACATTGCAATCCGCTATCACCGGTTGTGGAACGCATTAAGCTTGGAGACAAATATAAATGATGTCGTTTAGTGCAGTAACTTAGCAACGACAACAAGAAAATAATAATGAAATCTACACAAAAATGTGAATGACTAGTACCATTTAGGAAGTACTAGACTCTCCCAGACTGTTAACTGTGTCATT
Source organism: Hiodon alosoides (assembly GCA_025775065.1). NCBI lineage: Eukaryota > Metazoa > Chordata > Actinopteri > Hiodontiformes > Hiodontidae > Hiodon > Hiodon alosoides. The sequence goes on from JAOYSI010072423.1 coordinate 13,507, forward strand.
TTGAGAGGAAAAGCAGATATTTGATATTCCAGCATTCCCTTCTAGACAATATTTGTGCACCTTCATGTAAGCGCTGATTCTACGAATAGGCCTATTTCTTTATCGCCTTCAGATGTTACTTGAGGCCCAAATTGATAGGTAACAGAAGCTATTTCCATTCACACCCTCCACAGTCTCCATGGCAACTGATTATGGAATGGGGTTTTGTCCCTAGTTGCAGTTTGAGAATGAAGGGGGGAAATGCATGTTTTTCACAATTTTTACTGCCCTCTTGCTAAGTAATTATAGCGTTTAGAATGATGAGTGAAGTAAACTACAAAGGAACGCTGAGTCAATCATTGAAATGTCAAACGCAGAGAATGCGTTTCAAAGTCCCTTTATTGGGTTCCGTGCTCCTGCCCTCCCGCTTGCCGTGTGTGGGAGTCTGCTGCTACCGGTGCTGGCAGGGCCCGGGTCCGGTCGCCCAGGGCGCCGGGCCGGCATGGGAGGGTGGGGTTCTGCCCCACCCAGCTAACCGGGCTTTTTGCGGTGGGATGATGGTGCGGGGGACGTGAGAGGGGCCCACGCACGGCGCTTGTGTAACGTTTTCTGAGTGAGAAGGATGGCGTGCGCTCGCGTTGCTTGTGGGATCACGTGTCCCAGCCGGGATGGCTCATGGCATTGGAATCCACCCTGGTTCTCCCAGTGGGAAGCCGCCTCATGTACAGGCACAGCCCCCAGACAGGACCTTTCCTTTATCTCAGAGGAGATATGCTGAATCTACGTGGGGGCTGGCGGTGACGCTTCACCGAGTGTTTGGTATTTTCGGGCTTTTGGGAATTATGCGCTGGCTGCGGAAAACCTTCTTGCTCTTGCCAGGCCTCTCTGCCCCCTGTTGACTGCATTTGAGCGAGCCTCTCTACCTGAAATGTCACTGAAGGTGATTATGCCCTGTGCACTCTTTCAGGATCTGTACCACCAGGTGATGTTTGTGTGACAGCGTCACCTGCTCGTGCTTGGTTATGTCTCACACAAGTGCCCCCTGTTTCAGGTGTATTACCAGAAGTGTGACCAGTTGAAAAGACGGAGCGGGGCTTTTAGGGGAGCTGCTAACAATGGCAGGCAATAATGGAGACAAACTGAGGCCTGATGATCTCTCTGGATACGATCTGTCATTGGCTGAGTGGAGACCTGTCTTTTCCTTGTGGGTCACGGTGGAGTGATTTTCTCTCTCTACACAATGGGCAGTAGTGAAAAAGCTATGATATCTCCTACATTCAGTCCATCGCGGTGAAACGGCAGTGATCTCGCTGGATCTGTAGGGATCAGACAGGCCATCTCTCTGGATCTATAGGGATCAGACAGGCCATCTCTCTGGATCTATAGGGATCAGAGGGGTCCGTCACTCTGGATCTATAGGGATCAGACAGGCCATCTCTCTGGATCTATAGGGATCAGACAGGCCATCTCTCTGGATCTATAGGGATCAGAGGGGTCCGTCACTCTGGATCTATAGGGATCAGAGGGGTCCGTCACTCTGGATCTATTGGGATCAGAGGGGTCCGTCACTCTGGACAATGTGTGCCCTGGTAAAAGAGTGTTGACCTGTGCCGGTGGCAGGATGAGGAATTAATGACTTCATCAAACAAATTCATTATCTGCTCAGTTCTACCCCGAAGGGTTCCTACCCCAATTCTCAACAGAAGTAGAAACCTGTTATAGCTGCATTTTTACTAGCGGTGGACACTGTTGGCTGAAGGCCTTTATGGTGGTCGTTCGCTTTTTTGGAATATGATATCAATATAATGAAAAAGTGCTGATAAAACAAAGTTAATATAGTGCTTTACCATTATATCTTTAAAAATGACACATCAAAGGTAGCACACGTTGGTTTTTAGCATTTAACTGCAATTTTTGTGACAGCCAGCTGACATATTAGCTGGTTAACTAACATACCCCATTTGTGTAAGGAGTTTTTTTCTGAATGGACTGACCTTACTGTCACTTTCACGGGTTCCACAGCGGAGAGGTTTTCAGGGAGATTATCTGGGGATTTCCGTGAGGCTTCTGGGAAATTATTTCCCCATGATCTCGCTGCATTATGTGTTTGTCTATGTTCTGTCCCCCAATCATAGATGGATTTATTTGTATGTCAAATCTTTTTGAATCCACCTCAGGCGTATGCAGTCAGCATATTATAAAGGTGTGTATTGTAACTCACTTTAAAATGCGAATAAGTTTGGCATCACTAGACATGAAGGGGGGAGACTGCAGCGTAAATCTACACAGCAGGTGTACTGTTTGTGGCCGTAGGAGTACGCTGTGGTATGGTTTTCACCGTTGCCAGGGCGATGAAACCGCGAGGCCACGCGTGTTCAGTGCTTTTTCCGTCGGTCCAGTTGACGGGACCGCTCCGGCCGAAAGCGAAGTCCCTGACCGGCTTGTGAACCCCGCTGTGTTTGTGAACGCTTTGTCATCATGTTAACGCTTCAGCTGCCCGAGAGGAGCCGTAAAAGAAAAGTCCCCTTCATTCAGTTTTCAGTGGCGCGATTCTGCGGTTCCCTCTCTCCTCGTGTGCGCCTAGATGACTGATTACGCAGACCAGTAGGATGTATTAGGGTAAGTAAAGCGTTTTCTGAGAGTCTGAGTTAAACTAAACGTCGGTTTCTTAATGACACTTGGAGGAGCTACAGAAGCATAGATCGAGTTAGTGCCAAAACATGTGTAGTAAATCCTTTCAAATTGAAAACTAAAATCAAATCGTAGCATCATAAGTATACATTAACATTGAATGATCGTTGTTCCAAATGACTGTTATCAGTGTGGATTAGTACTTTAAACCGTCAGTGTTAACCTTTTAGCTGAATAAAGAAGTGAAAGTCTTTGTCCTCTGTGGAAAAGTAGGGGAATTTTTTCTTCTTCTGATGTTCGTTGCCCCCGCTAAGCAAGATTTGCTGTCAGTTTTGAACTATTTATAGTGGCCGCCAGGAAGCTGTTGATGTTGCATTGTTTTGTCATGAGAGTCATTATCGTAGGAAACTCTGTGTGGGCAGCTGTCGCTGTGAACGCCGAGGCGTGCGAGGTGTCGTTCGTGACGCGGACCACGGCACGTTTGTGGAGCGCTGCGCTGCGCGGCGCGGCGCGGCGCGGCTGCCCGTCTATCGCTGCCTCAGGTCTGCCCCCCTTACCTTCGCAGCCAGCGGTCACGGGGTCTGGTTACGGGTGTGGTCAAAGGCACGGCGGGTCGACATCACGAAAGACTCTGGGAGCGCCTGTTGTCACGGACACGTCTATGGTTGTCATGGACACAAACGGGAAGTGGTGAAAAGTAGGCCTGGCCAGCCCTGGAGATGATGACTTCATACACTGTCATGTGTGACTACTACGTACTTGTGAAGCGGGTTTATTTTTGTTGTTTTTGTGTGTGTGTGTGTGTGTGTGTGTGTGTGTGTGTGTGTGTGTGTGTGTGTGTTGAGTGTATATTTCAATTAAACCTATGCCTTTGACCAGCATCTGGTCTAGAAATGCATAGTCATATATTTCAGTATTATCCTGTATTGGTATTTAACCATTTTTTGTATTGAACTAAGTATATTACGCAATATCACTGCCTCCTGTACTGAACTGTATTCATGTGCTTGTATTAAGTGAGGGATATAGTGTAGAGTGTCTGGTCCCTGAACCTATGTGCAGGTTAGACCCTCTGTACTGGATACACTATCACTCAGGATAAGGGAGTCTGCAGAATGTTTCAAAAACGACCTGACCTGCAGATCTGAAACCATGATATGCGGAGGAGCGCAGGCCATGCCCTGCAGGAGAACAGCTGCAGAGAAAGCACCCTCCCCTCCCCACCTGACGGGCAGCTGTTCTCCCCCCACCGTGTGTTTAAGGGTTATTTTAGCGTTATTGTAACGTTTCTGTGGCGTCTTGACTGCAGGTCGCGGCGCTGGCACACAATCCGTCACACAAACTGGGTCGCTAATAATAGTCTTTTACTTTAGCAGGCCGCCTTTTTTCCACTTCCATATGGTAAATCATATCTGTCTATTTGTCCCCCGCCTACTTAGCACCAAGAGTTGGCTCCGTCTACCTGTTAAAAATGCCTCGAACCGGCTGCCTACCTGCGTGCAGTGCGTAAGGCTGTCTCTGTCAACTTGTATGTAGTACTGAACGCCGTTTCTGTCTAACCAAGTGTACTACATAAGCTTTGTTGGAATACAGCTGTCTCGGTCAACCCACACGTGGCACCGTAAGGTGTGTTTGTCTACCTGCGTTGGACATTAGAGCCTGACTTTGTCTGTCTGTCTGTCTGTCTGTATCACCTGCAGCCTAAGGTCAAATACCACTCGGTCCACTAATGATGGGACAGAGCCAGACGAGTCAGCCGGACTCGTCTGGGCTTATGTGTGAAACCTGGAACAACATAAAAACCATGCGCTGCATTGACTTGTTTTCACTGATTAACGCTGATGCCGGGCTGTACACACCCTTTCCACATTCTGCGGAGCCCCTGATGTCTGCAGGGCGCGTGCCCGGGCAGAGTCCTTCCCCCCTCGCGTCCCTACGCCGTCGCTCCGAGATTGGTTACCTCTCGCTGGCTGGCCAGCACTGAGTCACTCTGAGCCCCTGCCGCAGTGCCCCGCGCCCGGCCGGGCACGTGAAGGGCGCGCGAAAGGTCTGGTGACACGGATCCCGCTAGCGACGTCCACCGCGCCATGTCCGGGTCCGACTGCAGCGCGATATCGGCCTGGTGTTGTAAACTGGATAAAACGGCACACTCGGGGCCGACCAAGAAGAAAGTGCTTCACCTGTCATCTATCATTCTGTGACGACAGCCTTCCTAGCCCCTGAACGGAGCCCTGATTCTCGCCAGTTAAAATGCAGAAGTCCTGTAGTTACTCCCCCTTCTTGCTGCCTGATTGAGCCTCGCGGTCACACTAAGAGTTTGTTAGCCCGGTTGTTAGCTGGTTGTAAAACTTGCTTGTCTATTTCATGCTTCATGGTGTTCAGGTTTTGAAGTGTAAATCGAAGTTGAACTCTGTAGAATGCGGAGTTTCCAGTCCGGCGTTTTCTGCCGTTCAGGGGCTCGTCTCAAAACTGAAGCAGATTTGGCTCCTTTTGTTTGTTCTCCCAAAGAGGTGGAGGTGCATTGCGACACAGAAAAAACTGAGTTTAGCGCACACTGCCAGCTCACGGTCTTAACCGAGGCCGTTGAGGAGCAGTAATTTTAGTATCCTCTTTACTCACTGAGGAGGTCTCTCCCGTCAAATATTAAAACGAGCAGGAGACTTGAACTGCAAACGCAAATTCCTCCAGCTTGTTCTTTCCTGTGTTTTTACAAAAAAGGACCACTGTCGAGTTCAATTATTTAACTCAGCCCGCCCACCAGAAACTGTGTCGCTTTTAAATTTGCCGGCCCACTGCCTATAACTGAAAGGTGGGAAACCGGGGAAAGTATTTATTGGGCATGCCAAGAAGATATTGTCCTTGTCTGTCCCATCAGTTTAGCCTGCAACGCAGACTTTGTGTGCTTACTGCGTCCGATCAGACACTTGCCTGGGGGTTTCTTTTCTGAATGGCTGTGTCGGCTGTGTCTGTGTCTTCTGTGGCTGTGGCTGTGTCTGTGTCTGTGTCTGTGTCTGTGTCTTCTGTGGCTGTGTCTGTGTCATCTGTGTCGTCTGTGGCTGTGGCTGTGTCTGTGTCTTCTGTGGCTGTGGCTGTGTCTGTGTCTGTGTCTTCTGTGGCTGTGTCTGTGTCATCTGTGTCGTCTGTGGCTGTGTCTGTGTCTGTGTCAGTGTCGTCTGTGGCTGTGTTAGTGTCGTCTGTGGCTGTGGCTGTGGCTGTGTCTGTGTCATCTGTGGCTGTGTCTGTGTCATCTGTGGCTGTGTCTGTGTCGTCTGTGGCTGTGTCAGTGTCGTCTGTGGCTGTGGCTGTGTCTGTGTCTTCTGTGGCTGTGTCTGTGTCTTCTGTGTCTGTGTCTGTGTCTTCTGTGGCTGTGTCTGTGTCATCTGTGTCTTCTGTGGCTGTGTCTGTGTCATCTGTGTCATCTGTGGCTGTGTCTGTGTCTTCTGTGGCTGTGTCTGTGTCTGTGTCTTCTGTGTCTGTGTCTGTGTCTTCTGTGGCTGTGTCTGTGTCGTCTGTGTCTGTGGCTGTGTCTGTGTCTGTGTCTGTGTCTGTGTCATCTGTGTCATCTGTGGCTGTGTCTGTGTCGTCTGTGGCTGTGGCTGTGTCTGTGTCTGTGGCTGTGTCTTCTGTGGCTGTGGCTGTGGCTGTGTCTGTGTCTGTGTCTGTGTCTGTGTCTGTGTCTGTGTCTGTGTCTGTGGCTGTGTCGAGATGCCCTCGCGTCCTTAAAGAAGACATCCCTTTTTACGGGAGCATTTCCCCCCCTGCGGGCTTCTTCCCTGGCCGCCTCTTATTCAAACATTCAAACTTCTTATTGGGTCTTTTTAAACGGCTCTCCGGGTTATTCGTCAGGATAACTTTGTTGACACAAATTATTTTCCATGTTATGAACCGAGATGAGGGTTGCAAACAGGCGGTAAATTTCCGGAAACTTAAGTCTGGGAACTTAAGTCAGTTCCTTTATTACACATTTATTTTTTGTTAAATTAACGACTGTAATGATCATTTTATTTCCGACGTGTCTATGCATAGTGATGCAAAAGCAAGCATGTGCACTTGAATGTTTTCTTGTACCATTATGTGTTAGTATCAAAGCCATTGTGCATGAACTCCACATTTTGCTGCAAAACAGGAATAAATCTCTGCATCCTACCTACTTCTGCAGTTCTAATCATCTGCCAGGTTACACACATAAACAAGGTCAATTTGAATGGTATTATCGGGGCGATGACCTTGGTTCTATATTTCGGTTTTTGAAGGAAACAAGATTATTAAAAAAACTGACGGATAAAATCTGCATGCTTGGTTTAGCTGTAACATTCTTGTGTTTTAGCTACATTAGCTAGTAGTGGGCATTGGCAAGATAATGCAATATTGTGAGCGTAGCCTAACGCCTTAAAGTGTTAGACTCCTATGTAAAGTAAATAGCTGGAACTGCCCTGACAAGGTCCGTGAATTGCCTCAGCAGTGTCAACACGGGCCATCTGGATGCGTGTGTCCTGATTTCTGCAGGCCTGGGAGAATACCTGCAGAGCATGCGCTGTGGTTACAGGCTGCAGAGCAGCTCTCTGGGTGCCATGAACCAATGAGAGGGTTTTGCTGGAGAAAAAAACAACGAATCGCATATTGAGTATCACAGTGGACTCTGGACTGTCATGTCTGCTGAGTCAACGCTGCCTGCTGATTCTGCCGGGTCAAAATTGGGGAGTCAAAATCCTTCTCACAGTGACGTCACACAAACGACACAGTAATGCTTTCACCAGACAGTGGGAAGCTGCTCCTCCCTCAAGAGAGGATCTCCTCTCTGGTGTGTGGGTGTGACTCCTCCCCCGGTGTGTGGGTGTGTCAAGAGAAGATCTCCTCTCTTGTGTGTGGGTGTGACTCCTCCCCCGGTGTGTGGGTGTGTCAAGAGAAGATCTCCTCTCTTGTGTGTGTGTGTGACTCCTCCCCCAGTGTCTGTGTGTGTGTCAAGAGAAGATCTCCTCTCTTGTGTGTTTGTGTGACTCCTCCCCTGGTGTGAGTGTGTGTGTGACTCCTCCCCCGGTGTGAGTGTGTGACTCCTCCCCCAGTGTGTGTGTGTGTGTGTGTGTGTGTGTGACTCCTCCCCCATTGTGAGTGTGTGACTCCTCCCCCGATGTGAGTGTGTGTATGACTCCTCCCCTGGTGTGTGTGACTCCTCCCCTGGCGTGTGACTCCTCCCCCGATGTGAGTGTGTGACCCCCCTTGTTTGTTAATCGTAATTGCTAGAGTTACCATTTGAATGTACAGATACATTAGATATATGCTCTAGTGTAGTTTGGGATAAGGCACCTAATAACAAAAAATAAATGGAACAAGTGGGATTCTAACCTGAGATTTCCAGCTCATAGGGCTCAGTCTGCACTCAGGTGAACTCCAGCTCGTAGGGCTCAGTCTGCACTCAGGTGAACTCCAG
>JAOYSI010072424.1:0-21543 GCA_025775065.1 Hiodon alosoides
CACACACACACACACACACACACACACACACACACACACACACACACACACACACACACACACACACACAGAGTATTAGTAGCCTTGCACCACTGCAGCATGCATTTTAGCATTTTCAGTCCTGTTCCTTCCATTAAATGCATGTAGAGCACTGCTCTGAAAGCAATACAATTACGTATCACCTGGAAGAGAAGGGGGATTAATATTACTGCAGGAGCCGCCAATGAATCAGATAAGCTGAATCAAAGTAACAGGACTTAATACCACAAACTACTTAAAAGAATTAAGTGCATTTCATTTATTTGCATTATATGACGGTTGCCAATTTATTTATTTATTAATTCTAATTTTTTACCCTTCGCACTGATGGATTAGTCTCCATAATAACCAAAAAATCTTAATTCAAGCCAAGAATAATGTCTTGATCTTGTTGATTGATTGGCCCAGTCACTATGTCACTCAGACCAACCTGCATTAGATAGCTTGAGCCAGGGCTTCTATACACAAGGTAATATACCTGTATATCAGGTGAGGATGCTAATTTCACTGAGCTATTAGCTATCAGCTTACTTCAAAGAATATATTGATAATACAGAAGAACAAAGCCAAGAAGTCCTTGGGGGCTGTTTTTCGTATCGGTACACGACCATAGCCCATCGCTCCATTTCAAAACCATTCTAAGCAAGTTTCAGGGGCAACGATTTTAGACATAACACTGTATCTGGCAGCTTCCCACACTGAAGGAATTGCAAAATTAGATTTTCCTCGAGGTTTCACATACACATTGGAGAAAAAACTCCTAATGCAAACCTCTCCATCTTCGGTGAAGGTCATCTTAGTGTTGACTTTGAAGTTCCTCTTCAGGGCTTTCTTGGCTTCTTTAAACTTGGACTCTCTCTCGGTCTTTTTCTCGGCTGCATTTCTCTCACTGCTTGCCTGGGACTGAAAAAAAGGAAGAGGGGGAAAAAAGGAGTTAGCTAAAAGATATTCTTCTAGACACAGCAAAATGTGTACAGTGCTTTCCATTTTCCGCCCCATACCCTTGTTTAATTAAATCAGAACACGACTCTACAAAGAAAATTGCATTTCATTTTTGCTCAGATAAATTGGAAAAAAGCATCGTTGTAACGCAAACTCAGGAAAAGGCTGAAAGTAAAAAAATAATCGAAGTATTCCAGTTTTGATGTCGTATTTAAATAATGGACACAAATTATTTACAGCCCTGCAATCATTACTTTGTTCATCCAATGCTTTTGAACATTTTTCCAGCTCCACTAGATTTATTTTGTTAACTAAAATACACACAACTGATCAAATAAATCATGTTATAAATGTGCTTTTTTCATCCCATGTCAAGTCAAGACATTTTTTGGAGGTTTGTATAGGACCGCAGTTACCCCTGTCTATCTTGTTGAGTCTCTCTTTACCCACCAATTTTCGTCTATTGACATACCCCATGGAATAAAACCGAAATCAACCAGGAGAGCTACAATTTAATAGTGTCAGAGAAACACAGGGAGAACTACACTTTAATAGGGTCAGAGACGTGTTACAGAACACACAAATTGAATTAAAATTCTGTTTAGTGTCGAGCTTTACTCCCGCACTACTGTTAAGTTTAGGGAACACACAGAACGGCAAGTTTTAAGGATTAATTATCAATAAAACTTTGCCTAACATAGTGGAAGGCTTGATAATTATAGTTGGCTGGATAGCCTTTTAAATTTTTTGCTGTAACATGTATTAGATTGTGACCAGTAATGTACACTATATGGACAGAAGTATTGGGACACCTACACATTACACCTACAGGAGCTTTTATGACATCCCATTCTAAATCCATAGGCATTAATATCGAGTTGGTCCCCGCTTTGCAGATATAACAGCTTCCACTCTTCTGGGAAGGCTTTCTACAAGATTTTGGAGTGTGTCTGTTGGAATTTTTGCCAAGAGCATTTGTGAGGTCAGACACTGATCTTGGACAAGAGGGCCTGGCTCGCAATCTCCGTTCTAGTTCGTCCCAAAGGTGTTCGATAGGGTTAAGGTCAGGGCTCTGTGCAGGCCAGCCAATTTCTTCCACACCAAACTCATCCAACCATGCCTTTATGGACCATGTTACTGGGGCACAGTCATGCTGGAACTGAAAAGGGTTTCCAGAAAGTAGGAAGCATAGAAATTTCCAAAATGTCTTGGTAAGCTGAGGCATTAACATTTGCCTTCAGTGGAACTATGGGGCCTAGGCCAACCTCAGAAAAACAACCACATAGCATTATCTCTCCACCAAACTTTACAGTTGGCACAATACTGTTGGGCAGGAAACGTTCTCCTGGCATTCGCCAAACCCAGACTCGTCCATCAGACTGCCGGGTAGAGAAGCGTGATTCATCACTCCGCAAAACGCGTCTCCACTGGTCCAGTGGCGGCGTGCTTTACACCACTCCATCAGACGCTTGGCATTGTGCTTGGTGGTGTAAGGCTTGCATACAGCTGCTCGACCATGGAAACCCATGCCATGAAGCGCCTAGTGCACAGTTTTTGTGCTGATGTTAATGCCAGAGGAGGTTTGGAACTCTGCAGTTATTGAGTCAGCAGAGCGTTGGCGACTTTTACGCACTTTGCTTCCTCTTTGCAATAATACCACTTTCATTTGATCGTGGAATATCTAGGAGGGAAGAAATTTCACAAACTGACTTGTTGTAACGATGGCATCGTATTACAGTACACGCTCGTACAGTATTACAGTACCACGCTCAAATTCAGTGAGCTCTTTAGAACCCATTCTTTCACAAATGTTTGTAAAGGCAAACTGCATGGCTAGGTTCAATGATTAAGAGGTGTGGCCCAATACTTTTGTCCATATAATCTAGGTCTGGTGTTGGCTTAAGCTACCACATCAAGTCTGCTTCTTTGGCGTGATCAATGCGAAGGCAGCGATGTTGGAAATGTTTGATAGTGACAGTGAGGAGAGGGGAAACTTTTTCTTTAAATGGGCACCTGAGCCACTTCCGCCATAAGGGTTGCATGAACTGAGGGCAACCCAGCCATTGCACTGTTGTAATGGTATGGTTTGTGCTGTGGGACAGGAAGCAGAGAAGAGTTGAAATGCCCATCACTAGTGCTTTCCCATTTACTCTCTTTAACACCATGCGCACCAGAATCAGTGTAGCCAGAAATTATAAAGCTTTTCCAACACAAAATTATGAGCCCAAAATAGTCCAATTAACAACATGCAAAATGTGTGTCTGAATGCACGTCAGAGACAGGGAGAAGGGGGATATTCATCAGCTGCAGAGATAAGTGAGATACAGCATTCTAAGTCAATTGCACAAAATGACAATGGCCACATTCCTACTGATGTCAATATGCACAGATACCCAGAAACAGTGCCCATGCCTGGGCTGTATCCTCTCCCCAAGTGCTGATTATTACGTGGGATGATAATATTTTTAGCAATTGTCACCAAAATCAAAGGCAGTCCCCCTCCCCCATAGATCCTAATACCAAATGTAAAACAAAAATGTAAATTCGTTTGACATGCTATTCCTCAAAGACAACATACTTTTTTTTTTTTTATGTGGTTTTTGTCAGAAAAAACAATCTTCTGCAAGATAAGCAAACACGGCAGCAAAAATGATCTCCACATCTGAAGATAACTGAACATTTCCATAGGAGTCAATAATAGATGTGCCCCTTCACTCTAACTCTTATTCATCTTATTTTACCTTTCAGAAAGAATAACTTTTATACCCACCTTAGAAAAGGCACAAACATGTGACATAAACCAAGACGCTTCTCAATATAGTGACAAAGATTTCAAGGGGTATCGACGAAACATGCACTGCCTCTCCGAGAGGGCAAATTGACCTTTGTATGTTATTGATAAACCGCAGTTGAAAACCTTGTGAACCGCACAAAAATTCCACTAAATATCAGTGAGGACAGATCATGAATTAACCAATGGGGAAGAAGCAATGAGGCTAAATTTAACCTTTCCATTTACAACGACAAAAAGCAGACTGCAAATCCCAATGACAGAACTTCCCACCTCACAAAGCGGGAAACGAGTGAAAGCAGTTGGACTGGAAGCATTGCCAGGTGTGTCTTTAAAATCACATAAATTTAACATTTACGACATCAGTGTATCGCTTTCATAGGGGGGCCCCCCCAACAACAAACGGTAACAAAAAAAACTTCCTACGTCAATTAAAGACCTTATCAAAGGTCTAATCAAACATTCAGTTCAGCCATCTTCAATTTCATGACATTTTGATTGTAACGCAATCTTGTGTATCTTCACAAAAACTTGTTTTAAAAATCTAAAGTGTCTGGACAAAATGTTTCCCTATAACACATGGTGACAGACACCGCAACATTATGGAGACAGGTCCCACCGGGACTAGATTTCAGCATTAGATACTACAGGTAGCTGAACAAATATACAATGCAATGTATAAACCCCTGCTAGTCTACTAAAAACCTAAACCAAATCATTGCATCAGTATAATATACATTTTATGATTTATGACTGGTCTCATGTCCTCGCCTCAAAGACAGTTCTCCCAGCAAGTCCGAGTTTTCGAGCAGAAGCCGTTTCACACTTCACGTGGTAGAGGAAAGTTCTCCCCCCGACCCTCCTGGTTTTAATAAAACAAGAAATTCCAATATTACATAAGCCGGAGCAGAAATATCTGCTGAATCAGCATACAGTTACACTCATAAATACTGCATGTCAGGTTTATTATGCCACCATTTCTCAGGGCCAAACTCAAGTTTGGGCAGAGAGCCGCTCAATCTGTATATGAAATTCCTGTCAATATACCTTGAAAGCCTGTCACAGATTTATTATGAAGGGGGGGGAAATTCAGTAAGTTAGAAGAAGTTTCTTCTTCCCAATTGGGGCACTTATTACCTGTTACTCATAACTCTTACAACGTTTTACTCCAGAAAACTGGGCTACAAAGCTGAGACACAGCAGCAAACCGCCCCAAAATAAAGTGTTATAGAAATTATGCTTATTCAAAGAATCTGAAACACAATAGTTTCTTACTGGATGCATAAATAGTATAATCCATGTTCACCATACTTGAAACTTCAGTGTTTTCCTGATGGTGACTCTGACAAAACTTACATAGAGAAAACTGACATTAGTCAACGCAAGACAGGCCTGCTGATCCTTAGAGGTTAACCTGGGGCTCCATGTGACCTCCTGTATTATTGTAGACTTTGAACTTACTGATTTTCATAGGAAGAGTAACAAAGGTGTACACCATCAAAGCTTTTTAAATTTAGTTATTTTTCTTTAATCAGGTTGTCTATCTATTATAAGGACTTTGATGAAGATCTGATTACACTTTAAGTGAAATGTATCTAGAGATACAACCTCTCAAGAGCAAGATCACTTACAGCGTCTTGTGAAAGAACAGAAATGGGCGAGGTGCTTCCATAAAAACAGGTCTGATAACGTAAGCCTAATTTAGTGCATCTCCAAGCTAGATTAGGCAAATCAGGACCAGACTTGTGATGTCACATCTCTAATTAAGCTTCATGAAACCCAAAATCTTGTACAATGACTTTAAAGTAAACAAAACTTAAATCAGATCCACAACATTTTGCTAGTATAATCCTGACAGATGGAAAATCATGGGGAAAACACTTTATTACATACATGAAAGCAAACCGGACAAGACTCTGATTTTTTCTTCTTCTCTGTACAATGAGTTCCGGTATAAGCAAAGCACGCATCTTGTCAGGATAACTTGATATTATCCAGATTAACCCATTTTTCACTCAAGTTGGAAATGCACTCAAGTTTTTTTGTACAAAAAGCATGCAATACAAACAAAAATGTGTAAATAAAGTAAATGCATTTTATGAATTCTAAATTAAATTTGTGGCCAATTCCCTTTTAAACACAATTTATTTCTTACGATCAACATCAGAGAAATCTAATTGATCAATACCTTTTCATTACAGATAAAAGTATTTTTAAAAGCTTCCAATAAATGTACAGCGACAGCTTTAAATTGTGAAATATTAATCCCAAACACCCTATCCAGCTGAACTTTGAGATATTAACCCCAAACACCTGATCTTTATGAGATATTAACCCCAAACACCAGATCCAGCTGAACTTCATGAGATATTAATTCCCTAACACCTGGTCCAGCTGAACTCCCTAGATGAATAAAAGCATGTATTCCAATGTTTCCATAACTAAATGTCTTGGTCAAATGTGACTTTATAAATCCGAGGAGATCCACTAATTCTCTTCAACCACGATCCTTCAGAGTATTTAATGGCCTAATTGAGAAAGAATAGTTGGCTTTCACTTATTTTATGTTTATCCGACTGCCTGTCGCCAACCTAAATGACAAAAAGGAAAAGGAATCAGCGAAGCAACACAGCAAAAAAAAATAGGGGACCCAGGAATTAATGGAGAACAACAAACTGGAAGCTATTTGCTCCAGCACAGTACAGCAGCCCTTTCACGTCGTTCGCGTTGAGTCTTAAGGCTCTTAGCACTAGCAAATTATATAGTAAAAACAATCCACCTTTCTGAAACAAAAACTTTTTTTTTTTTTTTTTTTTAATGGGTAAACTTCGCTGACTGCTAATCCCAAGCCAAAGCTTCCGTCTTTATGGCTTTCCGTATTAGCAAGAGCTATTGTTAGCCCGTCTCAGAACGCAATCCGGTGAAATTGCTAAAAACAAGACTTGCCATCTTTGCACTGGCCCCACCAACCCTAACAGCTAAACTGAGGTGGATGCATTTACCACGGCAACCTCGTGTTGTTCCTTTTACACAGAGGGTGGTGTGAATGCACATACAGTGGACCACAGCTACGAGGCATCCCAGCAGGTCAGCTGTGCTAATTAAGTGCTTTTTTCCCCCACCTCTCTCCACACCTTCCAGGCCAATTAGGGCTTCATTAAAAACAGAGGGAAAACATTAAGACAGGTTTGGGTTCATTACCAATTATATTTTCTCCTATGCAGTGCACTCACCCCAAGATCTTTTTTTCCTGAAAAATGGGTCCGCGTTGATTGCTTCACATTGTGGAAAGGATGCACACTAGTAAGACGACGGTGGAGTAGATTAAGATCCTTTCAGGCCCAAAAGCCCATAGCAGGCAGAGTTTAGGGAAACCGAAGTCAACAGCAAACACATGCGTGTGCGCATTAACGTCTCACACACTGATGACACAAAACTTCATACCTTAAATTTGAGCTTGTTTTGCCTTCTCTGGAACTAAATGTCACTGCTACAGTCCAAGCATTCTGAGCACCTGCCTTATAAAATGTCCAGTTTGGCAATGTGATCTTTTGCATACACACAAACAAAATGTTTGAGGGTGAAGGGTAAAAACTAGCATCTGTGTAATGTAAATGCAAAAATTATAATGAATTGACAATGTCACATGATTTTGTTCGATTAGAAAAACTAGGAATGTGCACTTCTTAGGGCAAGTTCATTGTCAGCAAAAGCTGAATCATCGGAACTGCATAGGTATTCAGACCCAAGTCATATGGCAAGCACATGTGGCAGAAATGACCGCTTTTGGAATAAGTCTCAACCCACTTACCCACTGCCTGCAGTGGAAGAAGCATGCATGTCTCTACGTGGCAGCTTACACGAGGTACTGTGCCAAAAACTTCCCCTTAATACATGGATATATGGCCGCGCTTTCCTGGTCACAATAGGAAAGAACAGGATCTTCCAGTAAAATCAAAACCAGAGGGCTCAGTCTGCACTCTAGGGAGGGGAGGCAGGTTCCCGCTTCACTGAAACTTCCTTTAATCGCATTTCTTTCCTGGCACAACACTACCCACCCTCACCTGTTCTAAATACATCATTTAGTTGCATTCTTCATCTAATTAAAGTTAATTGAAGCGTATTCCCAGCATACTCCCATGTCATAGTTTCCATTTCTTCCTTCCGAATAGTGGAACAAATCACATTATAAACAATAAGGCGGCACCAATCATGCATTTATTCATTCATTTGACTTCAATACCTCACAAAACCAGCATGAGTACACCCAATAAAAAACCTTTTAAGTTTTCCACAGCATTCACTGCTCCTCATCTTGTGTTGCCAACTCATTAATGTGATACCCATTTTAAAATCGGATCGATTATCTTACCAAAATAAAACACAATTTTGACACAATGGTTATTCTGGACTGGGATGGTAATGGAACAGGAAGAAGGAAGAAAAACCTTCAAACAACTTATCAATGACCATGCATATAATACTGATATACTGAAGTTTCATAAATGAATGACACTTCAATACCAGCTCCATCCTAGTCTCACTGCCTGAGCATAATGGTTTCTGAAATGGGGCAATTCTCTGCACATGCAGCCACTGCTAAATAAATAAGTAAATTAATTTAAAACCATTATAAACCCTGACACTCTCAATCCCTTCTTCTGTCCCCAAATCATTAGGCATGCCCTGGGAGCCGTTATGGGCTCCACTGCAGATTGCTGTAAAAGCCTTCTTCAGCCTGCCCACTGGGAGAACAGGACTCACACAAATCACAAACACAAAGGACTGTGCGTCATACAAAACACTAGCCAAGTATGCTAACAAGCAGCAAATGCTATGCTTAAATTATTTTTAAAACCTGAATATTTAGATGATTTAGATGTCGAATGAACCTGATGTTTACAAACGCAGCACTATTTTAATTAATAAAATAATTAATTTGCAAACAGTCTAGTGCCGCTAGCTGAGCTGGAGTTTGCCAGTTTGAATCCAGCTAATGTCATTAGCTGATTGATCGCAATTTTTTTCCAATTCATCCAGCAATTCTGTTTTGCGCAACATAATAGCCAAAGACAGCTGTATATCAGTTACAGCACCGCATGCGAAAGGGAGGTTTGTAATGCAGTGGCTTTGGCTGGTTGTTTCCGAAGGCTTGAGCCATTTGAGGCACAGAAACAAACGTGTGGAAAATAGCACCTGAAAACGCTCCCAATATAGATATTTCAGTCTTGAAGCAAGATCTGGGCTGTGATATATGCCATGTAAATAAGTTCCGGAAAACTCGACAAACAGTGGCCCCGCCACGTTAAATTACCATGACTGGCAGTTGAAACTGGCCGGATACTCCAATTATCCGTTGGAATAGCTGGAAAGGGGCAAATAAATCTCCCTTCCACTGAATTTGTATTCACTCGGGACAGGCGCTGGAAAATTTACACCATCCTATCTTATCCATCAGGACTCTGACGTTCAATTTACAGAAACAGAAATAGAGAAGAAAATTACTGGCAGAACAAAGAAAAAGTTTTTTGGTATACAAAGAAAGGAGTTCATCAGCATAAACAATAATCAGTGTAAATAACACAGAGCAAGACTCAGCATCTTTTTAAATGGTAACCATAGCTTACATGCAACAATACCCTTACACAAGACGCGCAGCTTTATATCTCCTCATTCAGGGGGGACTCTGTGGCTGTGGCACACATTTGCTATCATTTCTCCAATCATTTTTACACACCATTAAAGCCTGTTCTGTCCCGTTTTCTTTTGTACTTTGGACTGGAGAGATGGGGGGGGGGGGGGGTATTTGGAACAGCGGTCCAGAAATAGACTTTCCTTTCGAACTGAAAGAACAATATCAGCTGAAGACGGTTTCCAGAACAATTTCACAACCCGATTCACAGTTCAGCATCAGCAGATTTTACGAACCTTCGGTGCGTCTTGTCGGTACGCCATTACTGTCATAATGAAGGGATGTTGGTGACACTGGATGTGTAAAAAGATGTAACAGAATATGTACACAGAGCCTTCAAGCCAGACCACTGACAACCAGCCTACAACTGTAACTAATAAAGAACACACAATCCAGGAGCAACGTTGCCCAAAATCTTTTAATAAGTAATGTAGAATTACAAGACTGAAGTACATTCCCTGAACAACTAAGGGGCAACTGCTAGTGATTTGATATGGACCTGGAGATCACATGCAAAGGTAGTATTTTTTTATTTTACAAAAAGGTAATACCATTTTCACAGGATGCAATTTAAAGGAAACTTGAAGGTCTCGAGAATGACAGATATCATATTTGAACGTCATTGAAAAATATTTTGAGAACAGCATTTTTCCATCTTAAACTTATCGCCAAACAAGACAGTTGCTTTACTGTGACAGGAAGTCACGATGATTCAACGGAGGACACCTGCTGGGCCGGCAAACAGGTCTCTGCAGGATTAAGCAGGTCTCTGTGCAAGACCACGCGGACAGCTGTAATTATTTGAACTATACGGGTGCCGGCTCTTGACCTTTAACGGCACAGCCAATAGAAAAGTGGCAGGTACTTCCTCCCACTTCCTTCTCATTCTGCTCTACTGTTAACAAGACGGCCAGCTAAACGGACAAGTCTAATCCATGTGCAGGAGCCAGCAAAGACAGCTCATCTCTTAATTTAAGGATTTTGTGGACGCATAATCATTTAGATTGAGTTTGCGCCCTGCTCCAGCAAACAATAAGAGCAATTGCCTTTCTCTGCTCAACTCTTGGGACACAATTTGCGATGACATTGGGAATGCTGCCATTATCCGTTAATAGGAGTTTCCTTCCTAAAGCCCTTGGAGATGCAGTATTGCCTGATTACGGTTGGTGTGAGGGGCCCCTTATCTAACGGGGCACAAAGCACCAGCCTCTTCAGCATGAAACCAGCTTAAGAACACTGCTCAAACCAGGCCCTTTTTTTCCCTGTCTAAACGCAGGAAAAACTTATCTGTGCTGTGTAAAATAATGTCTTTTCCTCAGGCAGTTCACAACCCATGGTTAAATCTCTACAACTTGTGCAAAAAGACTTGTGCTACGACCTTCAGCTGAAAGGTGTTTCTACATCACAAATCTTAGCATCACTTCACAGCATAACTGTAAAGGCTACTACTTATTAGACCCATTTAAAGACATATACAGTTCTTTAAATGGGCTTGGCCCTACCTAGTTTCCAACAATCCTCAAGAGGGTCACAAGAAGCTGGTCGTTTGACTCTCCCAAAAGTAGAAAAAACTAAATATGGCAGTAAAGATCTTTTTCTATGGAACAGTCTTCCTGATTTGCACAAGGAAACAGACTCCATCTCAGTATTTAAATCCAGACTTATACATATTAAGTTTGTCCTTCAGCCATCTTGGATGCCGAGATGTAGGGTTGTGTGCGACCACTTCATTATCACCAGGCCGACCCCCCTTGGTCTGTTCTTGGGGTTCAGGTGGGACATCTTCAAATCATGGCGAAATGTTCATTGCTTCTCACCCCAGTTTTGGTTTGACATTATATCTTTATTATACGACAATGTCCCACACACAAATCCTCTCCCCAGCTGTTCATTTATTTTTGCCTGCATTGTTGTCTCCCTTCCTCCCTCCTTCCTCACTGCCATGCGATAGATAAGCGACGGCCAAGGCAACAAGAAGTTCATCATCAGTTCTCCAGTGAAACTAGTGGTTAGAGAATAAGCAGCCTGTAATGCGCTCAGAAAGCCATTCCTCCAAACACCCACAAAGTGCTGAAGCAGCTCAACGATCTTCCCCGCTTTCATTAAACTACTTAATCATGCACTCGACCCCCCTGATTGGCTCTGGGTCTTCTGGTCAGAATTATCATATAGTTACAGACTTGAATTTTGTTCATTGACCTCCGTTTGTCTTCTCTCTCATCAATGACGAGAGATGGTCAAGGGATGACTCCATAATAATAACAACAACGACAAGAAAATGGAAGCCAACAGCAAAGGTAAAATATTGATAAAGCTGGGTATAACATCTTCAGTATGAACGACCATCCTACTTTCTGGTCGAGAATGAATTCTGGGACCCTACGTGCTCAAAAGGGAACTAATTATATCGTCAGCTGTCCCGCTTCCCCTTAAAGGCTGTGAAGATCGGGTGAATCACGAGGAAAGGTCTGCTTCTTTGGCCCATTCTTTCCCCCCCACCTCCCCAGGTGTTTGCCTCCCAACTGAAACATCCCCTGGCTGTTCTATAACTGTGAAAAATGAAAGCAAAAATGCAGGTTGAGAGGGCTCTCAGATCCTCAAAATGACCGGACCAGTTCCTTCATTACACAATATTTAGTTCTTAAACTCTAATGCAGTTAGTGACACCAGAGTTCAGAGTGTGATGGCTGCCTTAAACTTTACGGTGAAATCTTCAGACCATCAAATGAAAAAAGCAATTAAAAAAAAAAAAAAAAAAAAAAACTGCATATCCTCTTCCAACATCTAAAATAAGCTTTCTTCTTTATACAGTGAAGTACCCCCTGCTAATACATAAAACTGCTAAACGGCCAATTTAATAAAAAAAAGAACATTTGAAAATGTATCCACCTTCGGGTACGATTTTAAGGAGAAAAACAGAGACTTATTTTACAGCATGAGCTTCAAGTCTTCACAGTTACCGTAAAAGCAGTACACAAGCTTATAGATTTAATACAAATTCACAGATAATTTTTTATCGGTGAAAAGAGATGCATCACGGAGGCTTCCTCGCCAACAAGCAGCTTTCTGATCGTGCAAATTTCCGGTTTTGCTTGCGAAGGATGCGCTCAAGGACAGCTTGTCAGTGCTAGTCTGTGGAGAGAGGCGCTCTTAATGAGGCCCGCTTCGGAAACAGATGGTGAGGCGGAGACAAACGCTCACCGGCTTGCCCAGCCACTGAAGATCAGCAACTGGACGTAGATGACAGTCTGTCACACGCTAAATGACACAAAGCCACGTCTAGCTCGGATGGAAATCAGGGGTTTTAACGACACGCTGTCTCGAAGAACATGCAAGCTTAAATAAGAGTTGTTTTGCCAGGTTTTTAAAAAATTTTTTATTTATTCCGTTTGATGGTTGTTGCCAGCAGGCAGATTTGATACTGGTGGCCTGGTAGAGAGCAACTGTCCTTTAGATTTCAGCTCAGTGCACAAAACTGTCACTGGGAAGTCTATCTCCAGTGCAAATCCCATACCCCCAAGCAAGTTCCTATTGGACCATTTCTCAGTGGACAGTGGAGAGTTCTGTAAGTCAGTCCTATTGTGTGGAGAGAGAGATCTTTTACTCATAACAGTTATTAGGATGCACTTTGTAATATGCCATGGTTCAACTATTATCAGTGATGAGAGTGAAAATACACGGAGAATGAAATCTACATCAATGGGAAGAGTATTGCAGTTCTTTTCCATGAGAATACAACAGCCACTGCCTGAGAGAAAATTTCACTGTGGCAAACCATTAGGACATAAATTCACAGACACAACTCACACAAGCAAATTCTAAACACTGCAGAAGCTTCTTTTCCATCAAAGAAGGCAACAGCTGCGTTCCAATAGACAGAAACCTCTTGTCTGGTGCGGGAGACTGTTGTCAAACAGACGGGACAGAAGACCGAGGCACACTTCCAGCCTTAATTGGGATGGGGGAAAAAAGAATATAAACAAGCATTTTCCCAACTCGTTTTCCCTGTGGTTTTACCTCACTGCACCCGTCCTGCGAATATTCCTCCTCAAAGCACACTAAATAAACCCCACCTAATTTCTTCCCCCACCCTCTTTGAGTCTCCTTTACATCAAGCACAGACTTCTCTTGAATTGCAGGTCAATCCTTCACAGGGGCCAGCTGGAAAGCAACTTCAAAGAAACTCCTGAGGCATTGCTTTGAGATATAATTGGTCAAGATAAGTTGCTTTGGCGACAGCAAAAGCATTTTCGGACTGCATCCTTTCTTATTTGAGAGGACAGCTTGCAGTTTCATGACAAATGAGTTGGTAACGGACGAAAAACGCAAGAGAGAGACAGCCGTGCTCATCCCTGTTTGTACCAACCCGAGATTACAATCAACCCGAGATTACAGTCAGATGGCCAGGGGATATCGACAGAGCTTTGTTTTGTTTTTTTAAATAACCAGAGAGTCTCTCTTCTTTGTCTCAATTGGACAGAGAACCGCAGCTTATCTCAAGCGACGAAGCTCTCAGGTCCAAAGCAGGCCAGTACTCTGAATAACTAAACGCTTTGACGAATCACGAGACCACATCGTCTTCTCGTTCCACCATCGTCTGCATCCTTCTGCACGTTTTCTCTAGGCCGAGAGACTGAAACACAAGAACGGGTATGGAATGCTTCAGAGGGACCATGGAAATGTTACCATGCCATGTTAGCCAGCCTTCCCACCACTAACGGGGAGGAAAATCTAGCTTTTGCAGGTACCGATGTTTACCACTACAAGTCGCAGTTGTTCTAGCTTTTAGTAATAAGTACCTTCAATCATTCGGAGCGTTATTGTAACATTTACTGACAGTTGTTCTAGCTTTTAGCAATAAGTGCCTTCAATCATTCGGAACGTTATTGTAACATTTACTGACAGTTGCTATGAACGAACCGCTTCCATCCTTTTATTTATTTTTTTAAGCAAGAATTTGCCAAGGCATCATATCGCAGCACCTGTCAGACAGAATTTAGAAACGCCAGAATTTACCTCAGACTACTGTGGACAGTTCAATTATTCGCAAACACTCTGACAGAGCAGCCCCAAGACAAGCTAGGAAATCACAGATTTCACCAAACCTTGGAAAATGGTTTGGTCACAGACTGCGGCGATATCATGGCCGGACCACACAGCGAGTTCACCTTGTTGGACCCCATTTAGAATACTGTATTCAGTTCCGGCCACAATGGTATTATAAAATACTGATATTGAAGCACTAGTAAAAGGCACAGAAGAGAGCCATTGGGTTTCAGGTCTATAACGCATAGCGTATGAAGAGAGACTAAAATAACTTAAATCCGTGGAATACTTTGCCAGAATTTGTTTTAGAAGAAAAAACATTGAGCTCCTTCAGAACTTAATGTTACATGACGACTCTTCGATCTCAAATGGTTTATGTGTATGTAAAACATTAAAGAAGAAAACCAGCCAGACAAACCTGACCCCTTAAGCTGGCCATCTCTCTCAGAAACATTCTGCATGTAGCCATATCAAAATGAAAATTGGATCTGTCGGATCCAAAAAAGTCAGAACACAGTCTATTATTTAAAAGTGAAATTTAATAAGGCACGGTCCTGGCAATCTAGGATGACAGGTAAGACGTGTCCCCAGAGACCTGCTTCTCAACACAAAACACACTGGAGCAAAAGGCACCAGGGGAGCATTATTTTGAAGACACTCCCAGGAAATCGCTTGTAACACGGAACCCGACTACTATGTGGGCGAAAATATTCAGAAGTTACGCCAACATTCTGCAAGATCCTCAGCTCATGTGGCTCAGGTCAGGTACAGCGGAGCGAGGCAAATGGAAACTATTCATACAGAAAGAAACATCTCAGAAGAGCACTGAGGGCCACACAAGTGATGTAGCGTGGGACTACAGACCGACAGCCACGGGTAGACCGACACCCCCTCCTCCGCAAAGGAACAACAGATTGTGGCGGCTGGAAGCGGTTAAGAGCCAAGGTGTTTTGGCGCATGGGTGGCCGGTCGTCCCGACCTTGGGCTGGCTCCGTAGCTCCAGCAGCAGATCAAATTTGGCTGATTGCCCATGCAAACCATCAGGGAAACCCTCAGGCAAGCGCCGTGATTTCAGCCTGGGGGGGATCGACTTATTCTGATAAAATTAATCAGGACTTATTCACAAAGCAAAAAATAACAGGACGACCGAAGATCATCATTTTTGCTGTACAAGAGCAATTAATCTAGGCCGCAGCAAATAAATTCAGTAGCCTGGCTACAGTGCCACTAAAAACTCACAGAAATCATAGTCACGAGGGAAAAGGCGCCGTTGGTCATACTGCTACAAGAATAAGGTCATTCCGATACTAAACTAGAGGAAGTGCTAGTTAAAAGCTAATAGCACCATACATAAGAAATTCCAGTAGGACAGAAGTTCACATTCAGCGATTGATGTTGTTGAATGAGCAGGCGAAACTGCCATCTCCAGGTACCTCAGGATGTTTTTGTGATCATTCACACAGCGGCGCGGCAGATATGAGAAATGCTGTCTCGAGGCACTTGAATGTCGAAAGCATTAAAATATATCTAGCAAATGGAGACCTTCATAACGTGTTCCCATAAGACACCATTTGTAGTCCCCCCCCCCAGTCAAGCCTACCTGTAAGACGTAAGCTACATGAAAGGCGCGGTAGTTCTTGATCTCAGTGAATCTCCACAAACGTTGGTGTGTGACACTCACCTCACTATCATCCTGATCTCCCAGTGCAAACACATCTCTGCGTTTGACGGTCAGCAGGTCCAGGTCCCTCAAGTCCTCGTCCTCTTCCTCATCGTCATCGTCAGCCATGCTGAGGTCTATAGGCCGAGCTGCCGGATCCGCCTGCCCATCTGAGCTTCCGGAATCATCTTTGTCATCTGGGTCGGATGATGACTCCTCTTCTTCGCTGGGTTCAGATGCAGCGCTTGGGACATCCCGGGCCCCTGTGCTCTTTGCCGGCGCCTCACTTCGGAGCTGGGCCTTAAAGCTCTCCAGCTCTTGGTCAGACTCCTCGTCCTGTCTGCCAGCTTGGCTCGCCTCACCACTCCCCTTCGGTGCCCGGGTCTTATTAAGGAAGCGCACTCGTGGAGCGACGGCCAGCCCCAGAGAACTGTTAACATCATAAGAGGCATAACAATGTCAACAAGGCTCACTTTCCGTTAAGGTCAAACTGAGTTTAAGCGAAAAATGCTCTAGATAAGTGGATGATTAACTTGACAAACTTCTCTGACAAATAAACACAGGCTGTCACTCTCAATCAACCACCCACAGCATCTGCCCTCTCCAATACCATAGACATAGGGGGCAAAAAACATGACACTCCCTGCTCTCTATAATAACTTTCCTTTTTGCATATATAATTGCTCGACAACAAAATAGCAACAGCATGAGATGAGATGCGATCTCTCTGGTGTAGATGGCCAATTCATATATATAAAAACACTTCAACTTTCAACGCCTGCAGACCAAAAAGGAACAATTCTGAAGGAAATTAACCGGCAAAGACTTCTTTTTGTGTTTTTTTTTGCGCCCATAAATTCACCGAAACCAATTTCAGCTTCGTCGAAGGAGTTGATAAATTCACATGCAGAACTTGTGCAGCCGTAAAACGCCCTGACAGATTCCAATGAGTAACAAGAGAGAAAAATATAGAATCAGCAAAGCCCTGAACGAACTCTGGACAGCCTAGCAGATTTTCACCGCAGCCCCCCCCCACCCCAAACCGGTGAGAATGACTTACGGCGAGGAGAAAAAATTATTAGCTCTCTACATTGTCCACTTATCACAGCGTGTGTCAGTTAAAGCCAGACAAATGGCAGCCATTAACTGTTTGCAAACAACCATCACCAGACAGACTGAAGCTTACCCACCAAAATGCCGCTAATCTTGATATCAATGTCGACAACGCAGAATGGTCATTTTTCAAATCTGCACAGTTTTGGGATATTTAATCACCATGGTTTTGTAAATACTAATTAGACAGGCATCGATAAGAGGATGATTTCAAATTGTGTGCATATTGGAATTGTCAGTTTACACACATTATCTACAGTAATAATATCCAATCCAAATAAGTCATCGTAAAAAGTACAAGAGACGATGTATGTTCAGATCCAACAGGCAAACCTTGCAGCTCGGAAGGTAACAAGGCCTTCCAAGAAGCTCATTCAAAATAATCCAAGATTAGCTTTGGACTGCAGAGCCCAGAGAACAATGGGAGATTACTTGAGCCAAGTATGGAAAGATGTGCCGGCTGAGCAGACGCTCAGACACAGATCCCCGCTCACCTTGCATATGCGGGTAGCCGCAGTTTGAACACATCAAAGACGTCTTTGTTCTTCATCAGGTAAACAGATCGCAGGTAGGAAACAAAGCACTGAAAACAAGAAAAGAGCACAGAAAGTCACCCAGCATGATTTCAAAGACTAATTTATCTGAATTTGTATGCAGTAAGATGGTAGTGAAATTAAGCAGTCTGAATCTGAATACTTTTCTACAATGCCGCCGCCTTTTGCTGACAGAAAGTTTTAATAGCAATAGAACAAAAACAAACCAAAAAATAATTTAACATTACAGTTCAAGTAAAATAAGTTTTGCGAGAACTATAATAATTTAATGAGGTCCTTGGCTATATTCTATCCACTCAAAACATTTTATCCAGAAAATGAAGGGTTGAATTCATTTCTGCTGAATTTTTCATCTAAAAAAAAAAAAAAAAAAAAAAAAAAAAAAAACATTCTCTGAACTAAATCACTGCTGATTATAACAAAGAAAAGTGGCTGTAATAAAGTGCTGAAAAACCCCCACTAAAAACCTGTCGAGGAGAAACTACCTTAAACTAAACATTGTAATGGGAGGAGAGGAAGGACTTGAGAGTGATAATTGACTTAAATTTCGAGTCTTAAGCCAGAAGCAACGGACAAACTGAAACACGGGGGCATTATTCAAAACTGCTCCGTATTGGCTGTACCAGCTCTTTGAAAAAGGGTCCAGTTCTATAAAGTAATAAAGCACAAGTAGACAAATTACTTCTGCACGTTGTAACAAAGCAGACTGTAAAGCGTTTAAGAGCCAATCTCTGTTCTGTACTCCAAGCATTTCTGACACTGAATATATTTTAGGGACATCGTGTACCATTATTTAGACACAGCAATTATTTTGATTACAATTTGTACTAATGCACCAGGCAGAGCGTCGGGTGAACCGAGAGATCCGAGGAGCCACGATCCCACAGGGTCACCAGGCTGGCTGAGGGAAGAGATGGTGCCTCCACCTTCCTCCACTCTTTGACACTCACCCGTTGGGCTCGTTCTTTCTGCTCCTTCTCCTGGGCTAGGAAGGCCTCAAGCTTCGGCTGAACGTCAGTCAGTTTCTCCGGGTTGACCCTGGAAATTAACGCCAAGGAACAGCATTTTTCACGTTTTAATGCTAAATCTCAAACAGACCTTAATACGGGAAGCCGTTTATCACACATAGCAAAAGCCTGCAGATTAAAAACTCTAACGAGTTGAATAGGATAATCAACTCATTGTTGTCACCAAACTGCTATTAGGGACAGCCTTTACAGTTAGAATACAGCCACATATCTACTGCGTGTGAGTCATTTAACTGTTCTACGTGACTGAGCACTGAGAAGCATAGTTTTCTATACCCAGGAGATTAGAAATCATGCCTTTTAACTTTGATGGCTAAACATCCAAACAAGTCGGATCCCCCGAGAGAGACTCGTCTCTGTCAGCTGATGAAGTTCCCCACTGAAAACGCACTTCAACAAAGGAACTTCTCGCCCTTCTCGGCACCGTCTGGAACTGGAGAAAGCATTTCCTATAGCGGGGGGACCGGGGGAGGGAGGGATTGGGCACCTAGCGGTTCAAGAGAAAGAAATGCTCCAATACACTGACACTCATTTTCTCTGGCATTTAGACGTTTTTATGAGAAGAGCCGAAAATGGAAACTTTTTTTTTTTTTTTGCATCAAAATCGCGACCGAGGGCCCTCACTAACTTTCCTCACACAGCCCCTGCATACAAAGGTTATCAGACTTATTGGGGGCAAAGTGGGGGTGAGGACTGCATCCCCGCACAGGCCACTTGCCACATAATGAAGCCGCGTTATGATCTCCTGCGCAGAGGAGCCCATTGCCTTGTCAATATGACCATCATACCTTGCATTAAATTTGACATTATAGATTCTTAGTTTCTTAGGTTAGTTTTACTGCAGTTTCTGCAGTGCCTTATTGGCACCTTACGTAAATAACAACAACAAAGGCTAAGAGAAAAATGCCGTTTATCAGCTAGATCTTACACTCAAAATATGAAATAAGCCTAACCTTAGAGTTAAAATTATTCACAAATTCAAAATTCTCAAAAACATGCATGTCACAATTACCGGCACCCCCAGAAATTGTCATGAACACAATTTAATAGATGTATATTCTGGTTAAGATTTTATTTGTTAAAATATGAAGTGACAAACAGCCTACACGGACTTAGTCATCCATAAACATGAGAAGGGCAAGAGAACACACAAATGAAAGGTTGTTGACCTTCACAAATCAGGCAATGGCTATAAAAAGACAGCTACGTGCCTGAAAATGCCACCATTGGGGCATTCATTAAGATATTTAAAAGAACTGGAGCTGTGATGAATCTGCCTGGAAGAGGACATGCGTTTATTTTGCCTCCATGCAAAGTGAGGAGGATGATTTGAACAGATAAAAAATAAATAAAATCTCCTAGGATCACAGTTTTGCAGAGGTTTGTATTATCACCATGTCTCCAAAACAACAAATAGATGCCACTTCCTTTCCATTAGCTTGTTTTTATGGTTGCTAGAAAAAGCCTCTGCTTTCAATTCATTAGATTCATTCATTGGAACTTCGATTGGAACCGGGTTCTATGGTCTGATGACTAAAATACAGCTTCATGGCAACACACACCACAGGTGGGTTGGGCAGAAAAAAATACAAATGGTCATGCAGAAAGGAACCTAAAGCCCAATGAAGAATGGTGGTGGATCTGTGATGTTGTGGGTCTTTTTCACTTACGAAAGCCCTGCGAACCTCTTTAGGATACATCATGGCATCACGAACTCCAAGTACTGTGAGAAATTGGGCCATAGGCCTGGGTCGTCAATCTTCAGGCAGGACAACAATCCAAAGCATACCTCCGAATTCACATGAAAACGATTCACTAACCATAGAATCAAAGTTCCTTGACCTAAACCCCACTGAAAACCAATGGGGTAAACTGAAGAGGAGAGTCCACCAGTGAGGACCAAGGGCTCTGAAGAATCTGTAGAGTTTCCGTATGGAGAAATGGTCTCGAATCACTTCTTATGCATTGCCTCACCGCATCGAACATTATAGGAGACTCTCAGTTTAGTTATCTTGACAAAGTAGAGGGTGCACAAAGTACTAAATGCAGGGGTGCCAATGATTGTGAATTTTTTTATTAAACTAGATCAAGCTGATAACATTTTGTCACAGGCTTTTTTGTTCATATTTACGTAGGGTGCCAATAATTTTTGAGGGCACTGTATCTCGTCGAATTGCCATTCATGCATTGAATAATAAAGGTAATTCTTATTTTGGACTCAATACTCCTCATCATTGTAGGCATGTAAGGTTACTACTACATGCACACGCGTGAATCTACTGATACTCAATGTTTTCCAGAACTTCCAACCTAAATACTGCAGCTTACTTGTTTTACGTTTGTACTTTCATACATGACTCCAGTTCCAGTAGTCATCTGTAGAGCTTTTACACAGTAGAATCACTGGTTTCTGCACTGCAATATTTTTTTCAGCTCTTCACAGCGCGTCTTATTATTCTAGATTTTGAAAAATGAATACTGGGAGAATGCGTTTAGGGTTAAGCTACATTGGAGACATTGTCCAAGCGTACTCAAACAACATCTTGTGTTACTTCTTTGGTAAGGAATCAGATGACCTAAATACAATTCTAAATTGGAGCAAAAATATACAGTGGGGAGAACAAGTATTTGATACACTGCCGATTTTGCAGGTTTTCCCACTTACAAAGCATGTAGAG
>JAOYSI010072425.1:0-21539 GCA_025775065.1 Hiodon alosoides
ATATATGCATATTTTATATAAACTCTGTATCCAAAGATTTTTTGTTTTATTTTTATATTTATTTTAGCGATTATTGAAACATGCTTTACATGTCGGTAGGCTACTACTTGGGCCTGTCATTTATGACCTTGTAAGGTTTCTAGAATATTACACTTAGCTACCAATCGTTAAGATGTGATTGCTATAATATATTACGGCCATACACCGTAAGACGCGCAATTCCATCATTAATTTGGTTTATAAACGGCTAAAACGACTAATATGTCACCTGTGGCCTGTTAGAATTGGTAAACATCTATTTATCTAAATAAAATTAATGCTCTATTTCAAGATTTTCAAGGTTTATTTTTTAAATCCCGAATTAAAAACTAAATTACGGTTTATAATGCTAAATCCAAACGAGCGATCCACACAATAGGCCTGCGGTATATTACATACTGAGCTCAGTATAATATGTCACAGCATTTAGGAAGGGCTGTGTTGTGGCAGCGTTTTAGCAGACTCCAAAGTGACCTTGTGAATCATGTTTCTCTTGCTGCCGTCTCGGTGTCCTGCAGTTGCATTGGGTAGGGACTGTTTCTCTTAAGTAATAAGTAATTAAGATGCATACACTCCAGAAGCTACACTTTAAGGAATTACTACATTTCTTTAAACAAGGATGGTTTAAATAACAGAATTTTAGTTGCATTTCATACTGTGACTGAATTATATTTCAGATTTGTAGGATCATAATATTTAGGGTTTATTTAAAACACGTTTTACACGCTGAAACAGCTGGGCCTTTGATAATCACCTGGTAACTAGGGTTAGAATATTAAATTGTTGTAGAAACTGGTCATTGCTTGGCAGTGGAAACCATGAAGTATTCGCACGGCGGGGTGTATGCTGATGCAATTGGGGTCTAGTATATCTCTTGCGGGCACAGTAGCCTTTCCCATCTTAAGATTTTTACCACCCAGTTTTTGTCACCTCTGTACCACCGGCTGTCTTACATTATGAATGGTTGTGACATATATATTTAGTCGACGCATTATGGTTTTAAAGAAGTTTTAGTCCCACCCGAGAGGCCCTTGGTGGAATGTGAAGCTGCGCTAATGCTCTTGCGTCTGTGAGCTCAGTGTCTCAGCAGGAGGGTGCCGTTGCCCGCAGGATCAGAGCAATTCCTGGAGAAATGTGCGTATCGAGGTGGTTATTGGGGCGGCGTGGAGGGATCTCAGTAACGGTTTAGGAAGCGTGCTGTGGTGGGAGGATCTCAGTAGCTCCTTGGGAGGTGGAGGTGACGCCTGCAGTGACGGCGGACGGGGCGGAGGATTAAGTGTGACTGCGGAGGACCGGCGCGCAGGCGCACCTGGCTGAGCTCAGCGCTGCGCTGTGCTGCAGAACCTCTCTCCTGCAGGCGCGCAGCGGATCGGGCTGGAGGGGATTCTGGGAACCGTGAGGCAGGACTGAACGCCGTCTGACACACAGAGGATCTCTCCTAGGCCGCCATGCTAATCACGTGTTGGTTTCTGTATCTGGCAGCCCGGCGTCTTGGCAGCCAAAGCAAGTACCTGGTCTGTTCCTCGGATAGCGCTCGCGTGGAGGTGTTTAACATGAGGGGCCTGTGCTGAGTGACCTTGGTCTGGTGCTATGTCGACATGGAGCGGCGGCATGCCGTTTATTATTGGTGTCTGCTGGTTAAGTACACAGCGCCGTGTGCATGATTTCATTGTGCGGCTCCTTGAGTGAGTGAGCGAGAACAGAGGCGGAGAAAAGGGTCGGGCCTGCACGTCCAATCATTGCTCTGCGTTACGATGTCTGCCGTCTATGAGGGGACGACAGCTTTGCCGTAATGGGGCGTTTTTGTGTTCATGCAACTTATGTTATGTTATATCATGTATGTTATGAGTTAACACGATAGGTCATCTGCGCTTTGATGCTGTTTAAAAACTCTTGTTTTCTGGAGCAATTGTGCATTGGCTTACGAACCTCCATGTTGGCGATTAAAACTGTTACAATTGCTGCCTGGTGGGCATCTGTGCCACCTAATCTTCAGAGTCGGCAATGGAGGAAGTGTGTGCCTGTTTTAGAAGCATCCTATTTAAAGCATCCTGCCGGCTCTTAAGCTGTAATCTGGTGTGGTAGTGCCCTACAATCTTAAAATGGCCTTAAAGTGGCCTTTTCTGCTTTCCTGTGTGAGACTACTTTAAAATCTTGATACATTTTTAAGATTAATGATAAATTTTACAATTTTTTTTTTTCTTAAAAAAGCATCAACCATTATTTTAGAGGTCTGTGTCCTCAATATTAATATTTGTCATTCTGTTTACAAAGCTCGCAAACACCGAAATATTTGGAATAAAAGATTCTCTTTTTGGGAATTTTGGCAAGATGGGGATTTCTTTCTCAATATCTTCCATCATTTTATTTCCACATTTATATTGACATCGGACAGATTTTAAAGCAATGGAAAAATAATTACAATAACATTGGCAAACATCAGTGGAGTGTCTTCTGCGCATCACCAAAGCCATAGCAACATCTCTTTCTCTCCCTCTCTCTCTCTCTTTCTCTCTCTCTCTCTCTCGCTCTCTCTCTCTCTCTCTCTCTCTCTATGTTTCTCTCTTTCTCTCTCTCTCTCTCTCTCTCTCTCTCTCTCTCTCTCTCTCTCTCTCTCTCTCTCTCTCTCTCTCCAGCCTGGATCATGGCCTCAGTTCTGCAGAAGCTCATCACCCCCATGTTCAGCGGCCCTGCCGAGCCCCCCAGGAACAAGGTGACGGTGGTGGGTGTGGGGCAAGTGGGCATGGCCTGTGCCGTCAGCATCCTGCTGCGGGTAAGGGACCCTCGTTAAGTGATTTATTTAATACTCTGTAACGGTAATGAATGACCATTCGCACCTTACTAGTGCCGTTACCAGCCCGCGCAGCGGTTAATGTGTTATGTTTGTTACCAGTAAGTGGCAGGGGCCGTATGCCGCTGCTGAGATTAAACTACCTAATCTGAATTTCATCAGTAAATATCCTGCCGTTAATTTGGGTGAGAATCTAAAATTGAGAATCTGCAAAATCGTTTTAGTTGCAAATCGTTTTTTTGCTGTTCTTGCTTCCCTGTATGTCCCAATTGTGATACCAAAGTACTGGTGCTTGGCATTGTACTTCTGCGACTTAAGGTTTAAACTGCCCAGGGCAGGCCAGGCTGTTTCTGATGTTATTGTTCATTGAGACTTTTCTGGTCTGAGCTCACCAACCCCACACAAATTCTGTCTACCCCTCTCTGCTGCAGGAGCTCTGTGACGAGCTGGCTCTGGTGGACGTTATGGAGGACAAGCTTAAGGGGGAGATGATGGACCTGCTGCATGGGAGCCTGTTCCTGAAGACGCCCAAGATAGTTGCTGACAAAGGTGAGGGAAACAGCTATCCAGAGATGCAGCCAGAATCTAAAATGGAGGTCATCTGTGCTGTGCAGTGCGGAGCCAAGATGGTGGTCCTCCTCCATGCCTGTATTCCATTTCCATAACGTTGACATAATACTCAGTTCATTCTGGTTCATTGTCAGGAAATACAAGAAATTATTTTTAATTTTTTAAAATCAATTACAATTACAATTATATCTTATCAATGTATATCATATAAATGAGAAATTCCCATTCGTGAAGACAAAAATGAATGTAACAGTAAAAGGATAACACAGAATAGTACAGAACTGATTGATGTAGAACAGTTTGTTGTTAATGTTATTTGTTTACTTAGGCTGATATACTGTCTAGCAGGGTTGGTGGATCTCCTAATTTCATTTTTCATTTTTCATTGTTTATCGTGCTATCAAGTTTGTGTCTGAATTTAAATTTATACACAGCACGAGAGTCATTGTTAAATACACAGTGTTTATGCAGGTCGATGTGAAAAGATTTGTCTAACAATAGAAGTTTTGCTGTTTACAGTTGGAAGTTTAATTCTGTGTACAGTTGGAACTTTAATTCTGTGTACAGTTGGAACTTATAATTTGGTCTCCCGTGTTGCTCTCTGACAGACTACTCGGTGACGGCCAACTCACGCATCGTCGTGGTAACAGCAGGCGTGCGCCAGCAGGAGGGAGAGAGCCGCCTGAATCTGGTGCAGAGGAACGTCAACATCTTCAAACACATCATCCCCCAAATCATTAAGTACAGTCCCAACTGTACTCTCATTGTGGTGTCGAACCCAGGTACAAACACACGCGCAGTAACACGCACTCTCAAAGGCACAAATACACACTTATTAACACATATGCTTAAAAATTCACATGTGAAACGTAATCCCACGGAAATACACACTCGCACTGGCACACGCACACACACACACGCACACTCTCTCTCAATGAGGAGAGACATGAACCCCAGCTGTTCCCCCTGCAGTGGACGTCCTGACCTATGTGACCTGGAAACTCAGTGGACTTCCCAAGCACCGGGTGATTGGCAGTGGCACTAACCTGGACTCCGCCCGCTTCCGCTACCTGATGGCTGACAAACTGGGTGTCCACGCCAGCAGCTTCAATGGCTGGATCCTGGGAGAGCATGGAGACTCCAGTGGTGAGTGTGTGTGTGTGTGTGTGTGTGTGTGTGTGTGTGTGTGTGTGTGTGTGTGTGTGTGTGTGTGTGTGTGTGTGTGAATGTGTGTGTGTAAGAGAGATAGGGTGGGTCATCTGAGAGGTGTAAGACAGGTAGTAGTGTGACAGGTGTAAGGCATACAAGAGACAGGTGTGAGGTCCTAAAAGTTTTCTTCTCTGGGTGCCAGTCCCTGTGTGGAGCGGTGCCAATGTGGCTGGAGTGAACCTGCAGAAGCTGAATCCTGACATTGGCACCGACACCGACAAGGAGAACTGGAAGGAGACCCACAAGATGGTGGTCGATAGGTAACTCATGCCGTCGTTGTCGATGCACTTGTTTTTACGGTAGTGCTGCCAGCCGTTATAAAACCATTGAGTTTGTACAACACAGGAGCCAGGTGCAGCTCCTCCACAGCTAACAAACAATGTGTTTGTTACAGTGCCTATGAGGTCATCAGGCTGAAGGGCTACACTAACTGGGCCATTGGACTGAGTGTGGCCGACCTGACGGAGAGCCTCATTAAGAACCTGAACAGGGTCCACCCCGTCTCCACCATGGTGAAGGTGAGACGAGCGATCACTTTCACACACCTCTGCGCATTAGATGTTTCAGTCTCCTGTCGGATGCACATTCAAGTTGCCCGTAGGTATACAGACAATACAAGTATGGCTTATTGAACTTATTCAGTGTCAATTATGAAGGAGAAGGAATACAGTTCTGCAATAGAAAGTGACACACAAACGCAGGCAGCTAGGTTCCAGCCTGCAATATAATTCTGACAGCTTTCATATCATATGTAAACACAAATACACTTTATGTTTATGCTTTGGCATTCTTAAGAAGACAGTGCCTTATATTACCCTTGATATTTTTCGCTACTATCTAGAACCACTAGATTCATCTCTGATGACTCGAATCTACTTCTGAATTGTGCCGGCATAGCAAACGTTTGGTTTGGGTTTGTTTCACTTTTTTTACTGCTTTTGTTATGTTTTACCTTCATGGAGGTAATCTCCCCTTCCCCGCCTGGTTTGTACATTCTCATTTACTGTCCTTATGTCCAAATGACTACAGTCTCTGGGTCAACTCTCTGCTGTTTTAGGACTTTGGCGACCTTGTGTTGCAGAGTGTGTGTTGATTGGTGGGTGTGGTGTTGATTGACAGGGAATGTATGGGATCAGTGAGGAGGCGTTCCTGAGCCTGCCCTGTGTGCTGAACAGTGGGGGTGTGGCCAGCGTGGTCAACATGACCCTGACGGATGAGGAGGTCACTCAACTGAGGAATAGTGCTGACACACTCTGGGACATCCAGAAGGACCTG
Source organism: Hiodon alosoides (assembly GCA_025775065.1). Taxonomy (NCBI): domain Eukaryota; kingdom Metazoa; phylum Chordata; class Actinopteri; order Hiodontiformes; family Hiodontidae; genus Hiodon; species Hiodon alosoides. The sequence continues at coordinate 5,885 of JAOYSI010072425.1, forward strand.
AAGGACCTGTAACTGACCCCAAGAGCAACCTGCAGGGGACGCCACACACTCCAACCCTTAGCCTCCTCACGCCCTCCCAAACTGCTTACACTTCTTATTAACCCTGAACTCACCTCCACACTCCCTACTCTCACTCCACCCCAACCTCCGGGATCTTTCGTGTCATTTCAAGATTATGATTCAATCAGAATGTGGATGTTAACCATTTGCACATAGTCATGGTGTTCGAGGGACTCAGGAAACAGGAAAACCCTCACTCTCTCTGCGCCCCTAAACCGTATAAGACACAGTGAGGAGGGGATGGTTTTGATGGTCTCCGTTTCTCTGAGTCTGGGGACAAGGGAAGGCAAATGGAGGAGGGGCAATGAAGGAACATCTTACTTGAGTTTTGTTAAATCGAACTGTAACTGTTAATGATGTTGAATTAAAAAAAACCCTGATGATTGAATAAACATTAAAACTTATTCTTGTGATTTTTTTTATTTACGGAAAATGTGTCCCATCACAATCAATTAAAATGACACAGTCACTAAAGGCGCTTACCTGTCCCATGAGTCCAAGGTGGGTGGGTATGTTAGATTACAACAGTAATTTCAGTCCTTTTTGGGGGGTAATAAATGAGAACAACAATTTATTCGTTTTGTACAAGCGGGAGAGGAGTGATCGGCTTGGTTTCTCTCTGATCCTAGCTAACCAGCGTCCCCTGTTGGCTTGCTGGGCGCCTGCAGGCCGGCTGTGCAGTCAGTGAGAGGTATTGGTCTCTCCAATCGCCGTTGAACCTCTAGTGCGGGCTTCGTAGCCTAACAACGAAAGATGGCTCCTAGCGACCGACCTAGATTTAATAGCACTATTGGCAATTAAAATATTACCTCGAAATATTAGGCGATTCTACATGTCTTTAAAGTTCATTTTCATTTCGTGATGTAAGATATCAGTTTTGTGTGAGTGTTCTCGTCCTAGGCAGTGTTAATGCCGCTGCCTTATTGTGGTAAGAACGAAGAAGTGAGAAGTGAAAACATTTATATTTCATTTTATTCATTCCGTTAGTCATTACATTTTAGAACCCTTTAACATATAAACCCATACATACAAATACCGAGTGAACCGCACGACAAATACCTACTTGTTTACGTTAGGGCCTTTCGTCCGAACATGTTAAATCAATCAAATTGTATTTATTAAAATGCATTTTTACAAATAGAATTATTCACGAGAATTAGAGCGAGCTAAATAATCACTTCAAGAACTCGGGCAGTAACCAGCGAGTACTGAACAAAGCGTTGATTGTTAATCATTCCACACACATTTCTATTTAACCCAACCTGGATACAAATAACTCAACTTTGGACTGACTGTTTCTTTCTCAATTTGCTCTGGAAACGGTTTACGGCACTCTGGTGAGAATTTTTCTTAATTAAACATCTTTTCATATGTAAAACATACAGTGTGTTGTCAACTTTCGTTACAATCTGTTGTTTTTTTTCTGCAATTAGAACAATCAATGGATATTTTAGAGATGCCCATTCTCTGTTACAATTAAAACCGGTTTTGCTGCTACAGAAAGTCAAACATTTGCCATCCCCACGCGCTTAATCTTCAGCAAGCAGTCAATATGTTAACATATGCGAAAATATTTTTTAGTTCAAATATACCTTCATTTGCCAAGTACAGTTGAACAAAGAATGCTTCGAATGGAAACGTACATCACCAACGTAAGTGATCTTTAATTAATATTTTACGGAACATCATAGGCGTATACACAAAACAAGATTTTTACCCATTGATACTGAGTTGTATTAAACAAACTAACTCAAGCATGTGAAAACATAGTAGGAACTCATCTGTTGCCATAATTCAACAGTTGATGGAAACTGTTGAATAGTCAAGCCGATACCCCAAGTTTTCGGAGGTACAATAGGAAAGGAAGCATCTTACTTGTCCTCAGCCTAGCAGTCTTGGCTTTGGAGAGGTAAACCCAGTCGCGTTTGCCAAACCGGAGTCCGAACGGATTGTAGTTAAAATCACTTCGAGAGAGCCGGAATCGGCAAGAAACGTGACTCTCGATTTCACCTTCGTTCAAAAGGTTGCAGACACTGGGCTGGTCTGCGGAATTCGTGCCCTCAACTTCTCTCAAAGCCACTTTAGGAGGGTCTGGGCTCAGAGAACCTAAACAGTAAACACAAAAGCACAATCATCCTCAATACTGTTTTTATCTTTAAGAGAAAAAAAACATGAACTTTCATACGGAGTGTATGATAATAAAAAAAATATTTGTTAATGCAATGTAGTAAATATAGTGAAAATTCACTTCAAGAATCTGCCGAAATACCGATTCAGGGAGCGAATTTGCCTCTATTTTCAAACCTCCGGTTTACCTGAAACATTGATTTGCTCAGCAGGTAGAAATCCACGCGGCGTTTTCCCCATCGTTCCGTATTGGCAAAGTACAGCAACGGCAAATATAAGCCCATAAGTGCTCATGTTTTGTTTGTGGTAAATAAATGAAGACCCTTCTTACAATGAAAGTTTCGATGTGCGCATATGGGCTAGTGAATTTCAGGTATAACGTTATTCGTTCCTGTCTTTGACTTCCAACAACTGACAACATGTGTTTCCGATTTGATGTAATACCTCAAGTGAATATATATTCATAGTTCAATGCGTTGCTTGACCTTGAATTGCACGTGGGAAGCTACTCGGATTCCGCGAATGAGACGCCTTTACGCACTCGCACGGATTTGGAGCTGTCCGTAGTTCTGAAACACATTTATTATTAGTTTTTTGTTATGACGCGAAACAGCGGTACTTTTGAATTAGGAGTCGGATGCCAACACTCAATGGTTTGTATCGATTTGTATCGATTGTTAAAGTAATTTCGGTGGATATTGAGCAAATCAACTTTGTTTTAATTGTGAAGGTATCATAGACTTGAGTAAATTCAGTTATTCAGATAACATCAGCGGTGCCCAATCCCACTCCCTTGCAACAAAAAATATCGCAACAAACCTAATCTAAACACGAATAACGCGTGGAGTAGCGGTAGAGTAATAGTCAATCGTCCACCTTCGTCAGACATGGCTTAAGCTTTAATGACAAAAATAATCGTGAGTAGAAGAGCAACAACTGACTTGTAGCGAACAAAATATGTGAGACAATTTTGACGTAATTTCGTGCAAAAGCAATCCCATAAATCCTGTATTGTGGAATAAATGATCATCTGTGATAGTGTTTCCATCGTTGATGTTACCTAAAAGTATATTTGCGCATAAAAATATAGTCGACACAATTATTACTGTTATTTTTATTACCTAAACAGATTGTGCAGTATTTTTTTATGAACTTTATGAAAATCTAAATCTTTTCTATCTCTTTGATATGCTCTTAAAAGTGTACAATAAATGTAATATAACAGGTGGTTGTATAAGTGAATACGTGCTTATATAACAGAAAGTTAAAGACAGCAAACTGGATAGCTGAAGTTATTTATCCTGATGCCGTCTTCCGGGTCCGATTTAAGAAAATACATTTTACTATCTCTGTGTGTGCATATACGTGTGTGTATTTTGTTCATGTTTTGTTATGTTATTATTATCTATTTATTCTATTCTAGACTATTCTCTTCTCGGTGTGTGGCACATATAAAGTACCGACATTGCCAAACTATATAGCTCGGAACTTAAATTGTTCGCACGAGGAAAGAGATTAATATATTTTGTGGGAGATATGATATCGCTAAGACAAAAAGATCCGATAGCTGTGCTTTAATATGTGGCTGTTCAAGTACAAAAAGTCCGTGAGTTGTCAATTTAGGAACACATAATTATGATTATCATGAATAATACCCGCATTGAATTTCCCCTGCCGCCTTTCTGGATATATTGAGTGAGTCGTCGCTATTTCAGGGAATTAGTGGGTTATTTACGGGATAGTAAATGAACGTGATAAATGGCCGCTACTTTAATCAGATTTTGCATTTTATCCCCTTTCATTGTTTAATATTTTCTCCCCTTCAACAACACCTTGATTTCCGATAAACAATTAAATTCGCTATTCTATTAACTCAACACTGTTAACTCAAATAAAGGCACATATTGTTAAATTCCAGGCGGCTAAAAACTCTTTTGTAGGCGGCTTTCCTGTTTAAATGGAAAATAACATTTAATTGCATTACCTCCTCTCGCCGGTTCAGTTTGAGCAATTCACAAATTGCTTTATTGCACAACAAATACGACGTGTTCTGCATCGCAGCGTCGTCGCACGATTTGCAATTTGGCGTTTAAATGCAAGGAATTACGAATACGTCGGTAAAGAGAATGATGGATGTGTAACTATGATAGTTAGAAAATAAAAGACGTCCGGAGTAACGACGTCCGATTAAGTCAGTGACACGTTAACGATATAAAACATCTTCTTCGTAAATAGACTAAGCCGCAAGAGGGAGAGAAAGGATCTAATTATTACTTAAGGCAACTAGCATGTTTTCGACATCAAGAAACAACATTGTATTAATTAATTAAAGGAGAAAAGATACTGGGTACTGGTTATTAGGTAACATCCAGTAAACATACTGCTGAAAGTAACTCTATTGACTTTTATTTTTCATAAAACCTAAAAACTGTTTTTAGCATATTTATTCTTTTGTCTATATGTTATATCTTCGATGGCAGTGTTATGCGAATGTCCTACTGTTATAGCGCGAGTCACATTTATAATGCACACCATCGTTAAGAATAAACTTTTGACTGTTACACCAATAGTATGAATGAATAATGTATGAAATTATCTTGTTTGCAAATTCAACTTCATTAATTTAAGAAAATATATTTTTTGACAAGACAGCTTGGAGCTTTCAAAAACAGCTCCTAGTTCATGCCACCCCTCAGGTTTGTCATACATTTCAGCGGTTGTCTGAATATTTACCACCGATTTCACCTTGGCTGAAGTGGACTTTATTCGCAGTGTGACAGCGTGAGGTGGACAGGTCTGTCACTGACAGTAATCGATAGGGATTTGCACACAAAAAAAGGCGGAGTACTCGCTACAGGGTTCTAGTGCTTTTCAACCAAACTTCACGAAGTTTGATCTAACTCAGTGCCAAGTCCAAGAACGGATTTTCTGTTTAAATCCGCCACATATCTTCTGAAAAACCACACAATTTGAAACTAGGTTTTTGGAGGCACAATACAAAGGCCATTCCGTAATTTGCGACGATACACGTAGCCTTTAAAAGGGATAATCTTGGTAGTTTTGCAAATCCAGGCATTTCTTGCGTGAACGTCGTCTGGAAATCAAAATGCCACTGTCCCGCTCCTTATCAATTACATCTTTAAGCAGTTTGCCAATCTGGGAGGACGAAGCCCTGCGAGTGGAGGATTTACTGCTGTTCGAAATCGCCTGGGAAGTGACAAATAAAGGTGTGTACGCTTTCATAATTTCACTCTTTTAATACTATTCAGTTCTATTAAGTTATAATGCAAATCTACACATTTTAAAAAACATACAGGGCAATATCTTGATAGGCTATAGATATTGCCATTACAATGCAATATAAATAAGGGTAGTCATTGTAACTCTGTACAACAAGATCCGTGACTGTGGACATGTAAACTCTATAGTAAAATATCAGTGGCTATTGACATGCTAACTCAATAGGACAATATTCATGATTGTGGACATGATGGTTCTTACCATCATGTGATAACTTTCACCTTCAATCGGAAATTCAGGGTAATCTCTGTTTATCCAATTTTCAGAATTTATAAGTATTCGTCAAACCTGTTTCTAAACAATCAGAATTATTCAGGAGTTCAGAAAAGATACTTTGTAAATGTGTTGGAGACATGGTTTTAACAGCCCAGGCCAGGGTTACCCTTTTATTTGAGCGTGCGATCGTTTTGTTTGCAAGTTGTGTAAATTAAAGGCAAGGAACGATGGTCCCTTCTCTCACCTCTGAGATCAGTGTTAAATCTCACAAGGTTAATTAATGTACAATCTCACTGGGATAAATGTAAAATCTCACCGGCAACAACATGAAATCTCACAGGTCAGCGTGAGTAGCTCACCAAGGTCAATGAGAATAGCCCCTAGATTATATCTCTGTCACTGGGAGCAGGTCATGCACCCGGGTTCAGCTGGTTAGGGGAAGAATGGCTTACCTCAGTGTCGCCCTCTGCTGTTAAATGTATGAGTTAGCAGCCATTATTGCAGCTGAATCATCGTGTTCACTTTTTAAAAGTTACCTGTTATTATGCAACATGTTACTATTATAATGCATGTTACAATCCATCATGTCATTATGTGACATCAGAGTATAGCTTCTTCTTGATATCAACAGTAACCGGTAACCTCTAACCACTATAGTGTACTACATCCATTTATATTGAAGGAAAAAAAGCTGGGTATATATTTATATTGGTACAGACGTTTAACCCTGGGTCCCTTTCTGCAACCCGTATGTATTGCTTAATGAAGACAGCTGCAAACGCCCCCCTCGCTGGGTCATAAATGTTTTCCTCCCCAGGTCAGTAACCCACCTTAATAAAGTAGTACTACTACTACCTCCCAGAGTCCCGACAGGGAGGACTCTATGGGGAGGTAATGTTCACTCACTATTAAGACACACTTTATGGAGAGGTACGACAGGTCCTGTGTGACTAAGAAAAACTGAATTAGTTGGCTGCGTGTTTGTAAGTGCTTTATTCACACAGGCACGTGGAACAGCCAGTGACCAATGGGAAGTATTGCGTTCTTACTCATTCTATGGTCTGAATTGTATCAGATATCTTCCGTGCACAGCATCCAAATTATTATCATTCTCCTAATTAGGCTTAGAGTTCAGTCACTCTCGCCGTTATGAGTCAATGTCCCAGTCTATTGTAAGAATGAGACACTGCTATGAAAATAGACAAGCCTCTCTCTGGAGAAAAAAGGGATATCTTATAAAGTACCCCTTTGTTGTTCAGCTGTTCTTTCTGCACAGTTTTATGTAATGTAATGAAAACCTCTTAACGGGAGTGCGAACACCAGAGTGCTAACATCAGGCTGCTAATGCTGGACAGATGAGACCACGCTTCCCTGACAGAGTTAAACATTAAGCTCTGGGCAAATACAGAATTTGGCAATGCCGACGTGCTTTTCCTAGAGATGAACGTGAATACGTGAATATGATTATTTTGTTCTCTGTTCACTGTCGTTTGCATGTCACTATATATAGACACCTGTGGTGTCTATGAGAATCGCGTTAGATACGGTTTGCTTTTGTGTATTGCTTTGGAAATTCATCGGGACTCCTCTGACAAATCTGGGGACAGTGGCCATGTGGTGTGTGTGTGGCAGGGCTGGTAAACAAACTTGTAATTGGTCCAGGTCCACTCTGGTGTTAATGGCTCACTCAGGTCTGGTACGGGCAGGTGTAAGACCACACTAGTGGCACCCTTTTCCGTACTGGCCCTGCACATCCAGATGCCCTCTCCGTGTGTTAGAGTACGCTGCCTGTGTGGCGGCGTTCGGTTTTATTGAGGGTTTTTCCATTAGAATTGTATAGAAGCTCTTTAGTATGCGGGCCGGTTTCCTACATGTGGGCTCATGTTCCCAATGATCCTTTTAGGCCTTTTACAACAATCCTGCAGTAGTCGAACTCTCTCAGTCCCTCTCATGTTAACACCGGAAGGCCACATGCGAGGAACGGAGAGTCCTTCTCTGGTGCTTAATCCTTCCCTTCAGACGAACACTTTCAGCTTTACACAATCTTCCTGCTGCTGTAAGGTTCAAAGTTCACAGAAATTCTAAAACCATGCATTTGAAGGATCAGTAGTCCACCGGGATCAAATATTTGATCACCATAAGGTGTTAGTCACTGCCACGTACATGACACAGATGATGTGATGGGGGACTAATATTTAACACTGATAGATTGTGTAGCTATGTAGTTTGGAGATAGATAGTAATTTAGGTTGTAACAAAGATGGCATTACAGTGATTTAGATCACACAGATGGATTACAGTGATTTAGATCAAACAGATGGGATTACAGTGATTTAGATCACACAGATGGGATTACAGTGATGTAGATCACACAGACGGCATTACAGTGATGTAGATCACACAGATGGCATTACAGTGATGTAGATCACACAGATGGCATTACAGTGATGTAGATCCCACAGATGGGATTACAGTGATGTACTTTGTGAGATACAGCAGTCTGTCTTGCCACAGTTGGAGGGATCTACACCGTGATCCAGACCAAGTCCAAGATCACCGTGGACGAGTGGGGAGAGAACTACTTCATGATGGGACCATACTACGAGCACAACTTCAAGACCCAGGTGGAGGACTGTGAGCCCACAAACCCCGCCATCAAGAGGGCCATGGAGTCCCTGAATAACAACGGCTGTAAGGTAACGAGCCCAGCGACCCACAGGAGTCGTGCACCACAACCATCCCCATGTTCCAAATGGAGTCTTTTTTTGTGTAGAAAACACTTCACAGTTCCCTCCAGAGAACCCCCGCCGGGTGAGACTCCAAGGCCCCTATCCTACCACCAGTGGACACCGTTGTTTAAACACTGTGTAAAACACAATGGAAGGAGGAAAAGAAAAGATCTGTACCATTCAGGTGGCACACCTGTGCATCCTCATATCTTATTATAGTTTGGGTTTTTTTTGCGGAATTTTAGAAGTTGATTCTTCCTCCAGTTATCAGGATTGAACAAGTTGAAGTGAAGTTTGGAGTTGGAGCAGAATTCAGTCAGCTTTTATTTCATGCAGGATGGTGAGGAGTACCTAGGCAGTCTGAGTATGTTCTCTGGTTACGCTTCTCAAGATCCATGGGCACAACGCCCGTTGGTGTTCAAAGCAGTTCATGCTTCGAATTTCAAACGTCTTGTTCTTTGCAACCGGAGTATCTGTACCCATCCAGTTTGACCATCCTCCTTTATCCAGGCTTGTTACTGGCTCAGGGACCGCAGGATTGCGGACCCAAGGCAGCGGACTGTACAGTACCTGGGATTCTGAGGCAGTCTCCCATCCAAGTACTAACCAGGCCCAGCCCTGCTTAGCGTCCAACATCAGACAAGATTAGGCCTAGTCAGGAGGCTTAGGCTGCGAGCCCAAGTACACTTAGCTAAGCGTTCATATTTATATGGGTTAGTAACATAAATTCCATCAAGGACCTTCAAGGACCAATCGTATAACCCCACTATGGGTTGTTGTGAATAGATAATGAGGTGGCCATTGGCCCATGGGGCCCGTGAAAATCCCACTTGATCCATATTCTACCTGAATTGTAAGAACAAACAAAAATCCCATAAAGCTAATGAACATATATGATAAACATGATCATTAATTAACTTAATTGTAGTTTGGTACATGCAAGGGTGTAAATCCAATGTGACGTGGTTGGTTTCTTAAAGTCCTGGAACACCAGGTACAAACTGTGTGATTCCCGCACACACATTTTCTTCACTTTGAAGAACATTGATAGTAAGGCACTTATTAAATCATTTCAGATTTCGATTCAGATGAGATATTCCACACTTCTTTGCTACCTAAAGTAATCACAACGAAACCCAATTTAAAATTTGGCTGCCCCATGACAGGTTAACGCTTGTGAAATGTTGCTTGCGCTCTCCACTGAGCACGAAACCAAATCTGTGGCTGCAGTGCTAAATTATCACCTAGAGGGGGAGGTAGAGTTCTTCGGCACGATGAGTGGAAAGAACTCTTCTGCAGTTTTCCTGATTAAATTAACGATCGACTAGTTCCGTGCTGTTTTATTTTAAACTGCGACATTTGAGAGATAAATATGGATGTGTTACTCGTTTTAAAATGGATATATTGAGAATACATAGGCGACATCACTCATCCTCTGTAACTTGACTTCCGTGGATGGTAAGGGTACACATGAACTATGTGTGATTTTCCCCAGATTTCTGCAGCTGGTTTTAGGGTATATCTGGCAGCGTTCTGCAGGCCTGTGCTGCTGTCCTTTCAGGTACACTTCGGCCGCTGGCTGATTGAGGGAAGTCCTTATGTGATCCTGTTCGACATTGGCGCGGCTGCCTGGAACCTGGACCGCTGGAAAGGAGAATTCTGGGACACCTGTGGGATAGGGCTACCGTATCACGACAGGGAAGCCAATGACTCCCTGATGTTTGGATCCATGGTTGCATGGTTCTTAAAAGAGGTGTGTTGTTCCTGGATTTCAGGTTTCTGGTGAACTTCATCACCTGCCAGACCTTTACAACAGGCTGTTTTAGCTGCATGTACCGGCACAACAGACTGTTTTACCTGCATTGACCTGTAGACTGCTTTACCTGCATGAATGTAGAACGCAATACAAAGGGATCAGAAGGCTTTATGGGAAGGAGATATTTGTATGGCAATGTTTCAGGTGAATGCTGCATTATCTGAAATTAGTTTCTCCTGCTGGTCTCTGTCGGACAGGTCACTGATCAGTTACAGGATGGGCCTAATGTCATTGCCCACTTCCATGAGTGGCAGGCAGGGGCAGGGCTCATTCTGTCTCGCTCGCGGAAGATCCCCATGGCAACCATCTTCACCACGCATGCCACCCTGCTGGGACGCTACCTGTGCGCCGGGAATGTGGACTTCTACAACAATTTGGACAAGGTCAGCTAACCCCACCCCAATACCACTGGTCAAAGACACTGGTCTCCCACATGCCCAAAGCCACTGGTCTCCCACTTGCCCAAAGCCACTGGTCCCCCACTTGCCCAAAGCCACTGGTCTCCCACATGCCCAAAGCCATTGGTCTCCCACATGCCCAAAGCCACTGGTCCCCCACTTGCCCAAAGCCACTGGTCCCCCACTTGCCCAAAGCCACTGGTCTCCCACTTGCCCAAAGCCACTGGTCTCCCACATGCCCAAAGCCACTGGTCTCCCACCCCCTCTGTAAATCTCACCACTGTACATATTCAGCCTTTTTTACAACATGGCTACGATGCCACTGGTTCACACGCTTAAAAAAGTGAACCAAAACCCATGAAGGAACAAAGATATTAATATATTTTAAAGGGCTCATTACCTGACATGTCAGTTTACTGTGTGGCCCAATTCCCTCACCCTGCATTTAACACTGATAGTGAAAGCGATGTGTGTCTGCGTGTTTGTGTGTATGTGTGTGCGCGCGTGTCTGTGTGTGTAATGAGTTTCTCCAGCTTAGAGGAAAGGTCAGATGCAAAGGTCACAGGCTGAGCTTTTGAGTGATTGGCAGCTCTCACATGATGAAGAGGCAGCTCCATAAAGGACGACCGTCAGAGCGGACCACGTTCACCCGCTGTGTGTGTGACAGCGTGTGTGCGCATTTGTGTATGCCTGGAAGAGAGGGCGAGAAACACTGCGTATGTCCGTCTGGACTGCTTTAGCATTGACGAGGAACACTGGCGTCCAGTGTGTGGAATTGGGTGGTTGCCGAGTTTACTGTGTGTGTCGGCGCGGCTATAAAATTTGTCTATGTGTGAACTTCAGTTCAACATTGACAAGGAGGCCGGAGAGAGACAGATCTACCATCGGTACTGCATGGAGCGAGCGGCCGTACACTGTTCCCATGTCTTTACCACCGTGTCACAAATCACTGCCATCGAAGCTGACCATATGCTACACAGGAAGCCAGGTGGGATTCTCAGTCTGCGCTTCCTGTAATCTCTTACTCTACGTCTGTACTTTCACCTGTTGCACCTGTATAGCTAACCCGGTTGCTGTAACCGCTAACTGTATACCGGTACGGTCACCTGTTACAGCTGTACGGTCACCTCACGTACCGTGCACCTGTTTTTCACCTCGCTGTCTCATTCCTTGCCGTCTTTTGTTACTCTAACCACTCACTCTGTTGTTCGCACTGTCATCTGCAAGGATAAGAGTTCACTCGTTTTCTGTCCAGATGTGGTCACACCCAACGGCCTGAACGTGAGGAAATTCTCTGCCATGCATGAGTTCCAGAACCTGCATTCCACAAACAAAATCAAGATACAAGAGTTCGTACGAGGACATTTTTACGGGTAGCGGTTTCCTCTCCTTTTCTAAGGGCACATTAGCTGTTGAGGCATCTCTCCGTTCCACGAGTTTTAACTTGGCCTCCTTTGCGGTGGCAGTTGAAGTTTTTTTTTTTGGGTACTCCAGAATGAGGTAGAATAAGGAGCCGGATGAAACCATTGCAGTTTACGCCTTGATGATGTATCACACGCAGATCATCCGTTCCAAAATCGCCCTGCAAAACAGCGCACACCTGAAAAAGTCATTCCCGATTCGGTCATTTTTATTGATTGGGGGGCATTTGTGAGCAGCGAGAGAGCTCGACGCGAATGCTGTTTGGGTTTTCTGTCTTGGCAATTCAGCCATTCTCAGTTTCCCAATGTTAGCATGCCATCCAGTTTAGTGTCGCAGTTTAGTGCCTTTGATCCCGAATACGCTGTGCTGGTCTTATAAGTCATAAGCATAAACCGCTTATTTTTAAATTTTGTATGCTGAGAATCTCTTGTAATATTATTACTATTGTGTTTGTTTGGTTATTGTAGACTATTACTATTAAAGGTTTCTAATTAATAGCCATGATGCATTTCTATGTTGCATGTAGATTCATTAACTAGTGTTTTAATTTCCTAATTTAATAAATTAAAGTCCCGTTTAGAAAGCAAAGAAAGATTTTAAGTTCACTAGTTTATGCTCTGTGCTCAGATTATACTTCCAAAAATGTAATACACTTTTAAACAAAAAGTGTAGTTCAGAGCCTCACAATAAGGTTCCGCAGATAACATTTAAAGATCGCCTGGTATATATAGATCTTCTCTGAAATCACATTGAGTGACCTAGGGTTATCTTTACAGATGGCATACATACCCGTTTAATTGATTCAGAATGACCTTTGACCCAATTGTTGATCACCATAAGACTTAATACAAGTAATACAACCAGTTTGCATCTCTGCGTGCGTAAATAAAGCATTCCATTCCGGATACAATTTAATTATTGTTCTCATCTCTGCTGGCAGGCATCTTGACTTCAGCCTTGAAAAAACCTTGTTTTTCTTCATTGCTGGGAGGTACGAGTTCTCTAACAAAGGGGCAGACATCTTCCTGGAGTCACTCTCCAGACTCAACTACCTGCTCAGGGTACCATTGTTACGTTTTAATAATAATAATAATAATAATAATAATAACAACAACAACAACAACAACAACAATAGTAATAATAAATATATTGCACACATTTGTCTCTCTTGTTTTTGCATCTCAGGTGCACAGGAGTGACGTTACCGTGGTTGTGTTCTTCATCATGCCCGCCAAAACCAACAATTTCAATGTGGAAAGTCTGAAGGGCCAGGCGGTTCGCAAGCAGCTCTGGTATACAACTGACACTTGGTGCTTGTCTCTGTAAAACGCGGTCACTTCGCTTGCCACGGTTCCCACACTACGCCTCCCCCTCACGATGCCCACGTCAGTTCGTCTGACGTGTTTTTTTTTCAACCGGTGAAACGGGTGAGTGAGAGGTTTTTGAAGCAACCTCTCTCTTCGTTCTGTCTGACAGGGACACGGCATTTTCTGTGAAAGAGAAGTTTGGCAAGAGGCTGTATGAGGCCTTGCTAAAGTGAGTAATTTCCCTTCCCATCATACTCCGCAGGGTGCCCTGATAATCTACCGCTCTCTGGTGTGGAGAAAGGAGGAGCCTTTCTGTGATTAGAGCGATTGGAGCGATAACTACATTCTGGCTTTTGAGGATCAGTTCAGGCGTGACCTTAGCCCAGGGGTGACACCTTATCTCTAATAACCCCTTGTCTGTTTGTTTAGAGGGGAAATGCCCGATATGAACAAGATTTTGGACAGAGATGACTTTACCATCATGAAGAGAGCCCTTTTCGCCACGCAGGTAGGATGGGAATCTCGTCAAACTGAAGGCTTGCCTTGAAAAAAGAACCTGGCCCACCAAAACAGTAACATGAGCATCAACCTTGGAAGATCTTCTGCAGTATCGTCAATACCCAGATACTAGCCTTTCAAGCTTAGAATTCCCTGCATTCGGAGGTTTTGTGCCTAGCTAAAATTTTGATGAGTAAATAAAACTAAATGAATTTAATTGAGGAAGTGACAGAAGGGTTTAGGTGAAATAGCGGATCAGCTGCCTTACCTGAGTTCTTATGAATGAAAAACATACACAATTTGGCGGTTCGGGGTCACAAAATCAGCCTCGGCGAGGGAAAGAGAACTTCTGCGTCCCAGCGGTGCGGTTTTGTCCAAGTAAGAGTGACCTGCTCTACAGGGAACTCCACCTGCAGAACATCGGGCTGGACGTGTCCTAGAGTGTTTCACTGATGCATGAATCAGAGACAGAGCGGGACTCTTCAAGCAAAGCGATCCATAACACGGTTCTCTTATTTAGATTTATCTCAATGTCAGCACTTCTTGGAGCTATTGTGAGGGCTATCGATTGTCCACGGGACTGCCTGCTTCCACGCAGGAGGAGTGGGTGTCGGACATGTCAGGTCATTATGGAGGCCTTGGCTGTTTGTCGGAAGCTTGGGGCCATATCCACAAATCAACCCAACCTAACCCCCGGTTCTGGATGAAATGTCGTAAATTTCTTGTGACGGAAAATATTTCTCTTGATTTCTCCTAATAGTAATTTAATTTACTTGCCCTTATAACTATTCCCAGCGGTGACTTTTGCTTTTACCCACGCAGCTGGGGTACCAGACAGTTTCGTTGTCCGTTAACATTTGTTTGGTTCAGTGGTGTATAATTTCTGACAGCTCTGGCCACTCTAGGGGAGGGCTTTGGTCTTTGTTTGTTCAGTCCTATAATGCCAGCATTCAACCCCTAATAACAGATAAACATCCCCTCACTTAAGTTACTTTTGTCTGAATTCCCGCAGAATACACACTTATAATTACCCAACAAAGACTTATCTGCATGCATTACACCCATTAGCTGGTTTTGAGTCCTGTACCTAAAGGTCAGTAGTGATGGTTAAAGAGCTCATTTGACCTTTGATCCCTAACATTGGACTCGACCCGCACTCAAACACTCGGCCTCCGTGAAATGCATATGCACGCTACCCCCCCCAATAAGACACTCGCGTGTCCGCACAGACACAAACTGTTCCCTGCTTCTCCTTCAGAGACACACCCTTCCCCCAGTGACGACTCACAATATGCAGGATGACAGCGCTGACCCCATCCTGTCCAACGTGCGCCGAATTGGGCTGTTCAACTCCCGCACAGACAGGGTCAAGGTAACCTTCCTGTGGCCACCTGCTTTGTTTCTTTTACTTTGGAAAGTTCTTGCAAACTTTCATCTGAACAAAAAAATCTAACGTGACTTTTGGTAAGGTAAAACTGAATTTCCACTGCCCGTTTCTTAATGTTCTTCAGGGTTTCCTATCTTCTGTGTGTTCCTCAGTAGTTCTGATGTCCTACGTGTTCCTTTTTGTTCCTGATCTCGTCTATGTTCATCTGAGATCCTGAACTCCTTTGTTATGTTGCTGTATTTACCCAGTTCCTCAGTGGCTTATGTGTTCCTCTGGATACCTTTGTTCCTCAGTTTCCCCATGATCATCAGTGTACCCATGGTCCTCAATGTCCCTGTGTTCTTTTGTGTCTCTGTGTTCCTCTGTGTCCCTGTGGTCCTCAATGTCTCTGTGTT